>WSYH01011289.1:0-14216 GCA_036426205.1 Ascaphus truei
GCAAATGTATTGTATTGTATTGTATGTCTTTATTTATATAGCGCCATTAGTGTACATAGCGCTTCACAGTAGTAATACATGTGGTAATCAAATAAATAACAGATAATATAATAAACAGATCATGGGAATAAGTGCTTTAGACATAAAAGTAACATTTCGGAAGAGGAGTCCCTGCCCCGAGGAGCTTACAGTCTAATTGGTAGGTAGGGAGAACGTACAGAGACAGTAGGAGGGAGTTCTGGTAAGTGCGTCTGCAGGGGGCCAAGCATTATGTATCGTGTTTAGAATATCCACAGTGCTATTCATATGCTTCTTTAAGCAAGTGTGTCTTATGGTGGGTCTTAAAGGTGGATAGAGAGGGTGCTAGTCGGGTACTGAGGGGAAGGGCATTCCAGAGGTGTGGGGCAGTCAGTGAAAAAGGTTTAAGGCGGGAGAGGGCTTTAGATACAAAGGGGCTAGAAAGAAGACATCCTTGAGAAGAACGCAAGAGTCTGGATGGTGCATACCGAGAAATTAGGGATGAGATGTAAGGAGGGGCAGAAGAATGTAAAGCTTTAAAAGTGAGGAGAAGAATGGAGTGTGAATGGAGTGTGAGATGCGGGATTTGATCGGAAGCCAGGAGAGGGATTTCATGAGGGGAGATGCTGAGACAGATCTAGGAAAGAGTAGAGTGATTCTGGCAGCAGCATTTAGGATAGATTGTAGGGGAGACAGGTGAGAGGCAGGAAGGCCGGACAGCAGGAGGTTACAGTAATCAAGACGGGAGAGAATGAGGGCCTGAGTCAGAGTTTTAGCAGTCGAACAACAGAGGAAAGGGCGTATCTTAGTTATATTGTGGAGGAAAAAGCGACAAGTTTTAGAAATGTTTTGAATGTGAGGGGCGAATGTGAGAGAGGAGTCGAATGTGACCCCTAGGCAGCGTGCTTGGGCTACTGGGTGAATGATTGTAGTTCCAACAGTAATGTGGAAGGAGGTAGTAGGGCCAGGTTTGGGAGGAAGTATGAGGAGCTCTGTTTTAGCCATGTTGAGTTTAAGGCGTCGGAGGGCCATCCAGGATGATATAGCAGAGAGACATTCAGAAACTTTGGTTTGTACAGCAGGTGTAAGGTCAGGTGTTGAAAAGTATATTTGTGTGTCGTCGGCATAGAGGTGATAATTAAACCCAAAAGATGTTATTAGGTCACCTAGAGAGAGTGTGTACAGAGAAAAGAGAAGAGGTCCCAGGACAGAGCCCTGGGGTACACCCACAGAGAGATCAATAGAGGAGGAGGAGGTGTTAGCAGAAGAGACACTAAAAGTACGATGGGAGAGGTAGGATGAGATCCAGGATAGAGCTTTGTTCCGAATACCTAGAGTATGGAGAATGTGGAGGAGAAGAGGGTGGTCCACGGTGTCAAATGCTGCAGAGAGGTCGAGTAATATGAGCAGAGTGTAATGACCTCTGTCTTTGGCAGCATGGAGGTCGTCAGTTATTTTGGTGAGGGCTGTTTCGGTGGAGTGAGCAGTGCGGAAGCCAGATTGTAGAGGGTTTAGGAGAGAATAGGTGTTGAGAAAATGGAGCAAGCGAGAGAATACAAGACGTTCAAGTAGTTTAGAGGCAAAAGGCAGGAGGCAGACAGTGACGAAAAACACAGCATATATATCTGTATTTATCAGTTAATATATATATATATATATATACACACACACTCACACACTGTGTGTGTGTATGTGTGTGTGTGTGTGTGTATACATATATCCATAGAGATACAGAGAGACTACAGATATATTCATACACACTAACAGATCTGTTATTGTAACCAAAAATCATACCTGATCACATGGCAACATTATGAACTATGAAAGAAGATTAAGGTAAGTAATGTGTTACAGAGTTAAGACACCAGAAAACACAACATCAAAATATATGCTGTTATATGGATAGTTACTTAAAGTTGTATGTCAATAATATTAGCATGCAATGACTATCTACATTACCAAACAAACCCACATACATCTCATCTTGAACAAGAGCTAAGTGAATGTCAGCTTCTCTAAACATGGCAAGTGTGTAATGTTGTACCATTAATCAACTGATGATTAATACATATTCATATGTTTTTAAATATGCCTTAATTCAGTCAGTGAACATTTCTAAACATTCATGTGTACAAGGATATACTTGAATGTTAGCAAGCATCTGTACATGATCATACATACACTATGCATGAAATAGTGTGCAGTAAACACCACCAGGACACCAACAAATTTAGTGAATGTGATTATTTATTTTTGTTTATCCTTTTGAGAGCGAGTCAAAGGCCTGCTTGTTGTCTGTAGTGTTTGCTTTTTCCCTTTGCCAAGTACTTTGGCCTTAACTGTACGACTTGTACTGGCCTGTGGCAATTCTGAGGCACTGGGTGTGGGCTGTTGCACGTCAGGGGCACTGGGTGTGGGCTGTGGCACTTCAGTGGCACTAAGTGTGGGCTGTTGCACTTCAGTGGCACTGGGTGTGGGCTGTTGCACTTCAGGGGCACTGGGTGAGGGCTGTGGCACTTCAGTGGCACTGGGTGTGGGCTGTTGCACTTCAGGGGCACTGGGTGTGGGCTGTGACACTTCAGGGGCACTGGGTGTGGGCTGTGCCACTTCAGGGGCACTGGGTGTGGCCTGTGGCAGTTGTGAACCAGTTTCTAAACATTGCACGACTGAGGTTGGAGCAGTTTCTTGTTTTGGTGTTTTAATCTTTTTCCAAAAGCTGGTTAGTAGTAATTGTTGCCCGAACTTTCTTTTTCGTGTCTCATTTGTAGGTGTCCGTTCCTGATTTTGAACAGATGTAAGCGGTTGGATGTTGACAGGGACCTGCACAGAACTTGCACCTACTATACCGGTATCATCCACAACTGGGGAATGAAGAACTGATGACTCTGGAGAAAAAGTTGCAGCATGTAAAGAATTGTTGTTCTCTAGCAGTAATTCGCAACTGATTTGCTTGACTTAGATTCACAACTATTGCTTGTAATGTCCTGTTTACATTTTGTATTTCTTTAGGAACTTGGATGATGACTCTTTCAATTTGTGACATTTGTGATATTGTCCTTTCCTGCTGTGATATCATCCTTTCAAACACTGACATCATTTCTGAATGGCGACGATTTTCTTCACCTAAGATTCTTTCTTCAGAAGCTGCAATAGCTGAGTAGGTGTCACGAGCAGGAGGAGTTGAATGCTGGGTTAATCCACGAGTGGGAACATCTTCATGGTCACTTGAGTGAATTTGTCCTTGAGTGGCAACATCTGCTTCTACAAATAAAGAAAGACATTATGAACTGCCATGGAACTTTCACTTTTTTACAATATAATGAGAGTTGTTCTCACAGTGTAACACATAACATGTTTCCATAATTTTTCATTTGTGTCAAATTAAAAGTTTATGCTTGAAGTAACAATTATGTTTCGACTCAGTGTGAAAGAAGAATGAATGAAAGGTTGTTGTAACCTCACAACTCCTAGCTGATAGTTTACAACACACACAATACATGTTGTCATGAAAAACTACATCTTAGTTAAGTTAATTACATGTGAAAGGCATTTATTTAGCATGGCAAATTAACATCTAGAAATGTACACATTAGATGGGCTGCACCTCATACACTCACCTTCCATGCTTGATGATGAGCTGGATGAGCCAGGTGATGAGACATGTTCAGTGTCAGGTGACACATGAGCTTCAGGAGCAACTATATAGAAGAATAACATAAGAATGTTATTGACATGTGTACATAATTAACATAAAGTTTGTGTAGTGGGAGTATTTATGGCTAAATATCAGCATCACATAAGGAAATGACAATATGTTTCTGCCAAGCTGTACATTATCCATCTTAACATCAATGTACATGTGAACCTAATGGCACATTTATTGTAAAAAGCATACAACATACAATGTTCATGCAGGAGTGCGCTGTAAAATTAAGTGTTCTGTTGGACATACACTGCATATGTTGTGTAGTAATCTAAAAATGATAATGTACATCACTACCATGACAGCAAAGTTGACTCTGCTTATAATTCAGTACCTAATTGTGGAAATGTGAATGAATGTTTTTAGTGATCTGTGTGAACATTTAAGAGAAGCAGGTGTAGCGCTCAATGTGGCTGACACTCATCAACACATGCAGTGTGTCGCTCACAGATGCTACTGGTGTGACAATGTGGCGTATCTATAAGGTTAAAAGAAGATATGAGTGAACGAATGAGTAACGTACGTTTTCATATATAGTGGCCTGGTGGGTGAAAGTTTTCATAGAATTACCATTTCAAATGAATGTGATGAACTTCTGTTCACCTTGTCAGCTTCTAACAACTGTAGTCCCTCCCCCAAGACGTGACAGCACCCTGACCTTTTATTTGTTTCTTCCACCTGTAAGGCGTCCCACAAGACTTGACAGTAACTTGACCCTGTGATCTGGCTCGGTGCCCAACCCCACCCCCTGTGTTCTCCTCTATGCTGTGATTACTTATTAATTGCAGCTGGTTTAACACACCGGTACATGAGCGAAAGACAAATCTGAAGTGACCTACATATGAACACAATTAAATACCATATGGTACATGTTACTATTTATGCTCTCAGTATACTACATGAAGCGAAAAAAGATCTTTAATTAAACATAACGAAATGTGTTTGTGCCAGACTTCATGAGGCAGTAATGGCCTGTTTATAGGTGTAACATAGATTATCACTAATTTATGTATATATATATATATATATATATATATATATATATATATATATATAGCAACTGTAAATATTACTGTACAGAGGCGGCACATTTTATTTGAGTGCGGCTAGCTCCGCAAGCCTGGGGATGCCCCGGCATGCTAGCCGCACTCCCTCGGCTTGCCGCGCATCATCGACGCGCGGTCACGCGTCATCGGGTGCCTGCGCCCCCTGCACGCGCGTCCAGGGCTCCCCGAGGGAGCCCTGGTGTCCCGCGATGTGGGGGACGGCGGCAGGGGGTTCCGAGGGACCCGGCGGACCCGGCAGCGGGAGAGAGAAAGCCCCGATCGGAGGGCGCTCCTCCGCGGCTTCGACGCACGCCAGGCACATCCCGGTTACTGCTGCGGCCGAGACCAGGCAAATGCTCAAATAAACTCGGCCGCAGCAGTATGCTCATTTGCATGTCTTAGACAGGTCTGCAACCCTGTCTTTCCCCATTATCGGCCAGCATAGAGCGCTTTCACTACAGCAAGGGATTCTGGGAAATGACATGCAAATGAGCACTCAGTGCCACCTTTTGCCACAATATATTAATTTTTACTTTTTGTAGGACAACTAGATAGATAGATAGATAGATAGATAGATAGATAGATAGATAGATAGATAGATAGAGATAGAGAGACATATATACAGATATATATGTAGGAGACAGAGATACAATGAGCGCAACCACACTGAAATTAGTAAATAAAATAATTACCACGTATGATGGAGGGTATAAACCCTTACAATCTAACTTTCCCTGACTCAGTCTGCAGCCGAAAGGTCTACCGCTCCACGGGCTGGTAACGAAAATTTCCAAAGAGAATGACCTAGGCGCAAATGGAGACAAGAAAAACAAACATAGGGTAGTACGTTCTAACAAAATAAACCGCCAGAAGGTATGATATGCACTCAAAGCGTATAGGATAAAATCAAGCCTTGTATCCACTCTGGGATCTGGAACAAATTTGTGATGGATCTGGAACAGCTGGTCATCCACAGCAAATGTAATCTTGTGCATAAATTCACATGCAGGAAGAGAGGTAAAACACAAATAGCGTAACACAGTTTATTAAAATTGTTAATAAAAATAACTATAAGTAAAAAACTCACACTATGTGAGATATCATAAAACTTTTGAGAATTCGGAGCATCTCACACTCATTGGAAAAAGGTAGTAACACTTTGCAGATTTGTTCAACAGTCCTTGGTATGTAGATTAGTAACCAATGAGGAAATATGTCCTGGTTGTAATTTATAGCAAACACACTTGGTGTCTCTACTTTAGACTGCTCCACACAGTCTCCTAATGTGAGTGGTATCTTTCCTTTGGTATCAACCTCCATAGGTCTCTCTCACTGCACCTAATGTGCGTATAGTACTCACGGTACTTAGATAAAGGTGCTGTCCGGTTTTCCAATCAGCTAGGTGTTTCTTTCTTCCCACGAAGAATCCTCACTGTTCCTCCGGTTACCCACGTCTCCTGAGGACGTTCCGTACCACGTGACGACGCAATGACGTCACTCCTTCTCGCGAGAGTTCATCCGGTGGGCTGTGGGAGCGGTGCCTCGGTCCTCTGCACTGCAAATCTCACCGCAGGCAAATAATGGGACAAATGACCACCAGCACCTCTCGACTGTTGTCTGCTGCTACTCCTGAGTATCCTGTGTTCACTCTCTGCAAACCACGCCCTTCGCGTTTCTCCGTTAGGCTTCGTCAGGGGCTGATTATACTGTCGTCCTCATCTATAGGGTTATATACCCTCCTCCATACATAATTGATTAATTGAAAAATTAAATAATTACAAGGATTTCCATAGTACATTGCTCCATGGTTTTTAATATATACAGTTTATAACATAACAATTGGTTGCATCTTGGTCCTTTATACTACACCCATACTATGTTTCTTAAATAATTAAATAATTAATATTCTGACTTAAGCAAGAGCAAATTTAAATATATATGACTTCTAATTAATATATAATTGTTATAAGGGACAACCTAAACAAAATAGACGTTTACTATCTCATTACCTCTATAATTATACTTCTTATAATGAAACATTACATGAATTCTAAACATTTATATATTACCCATACTCATCTTAGCTAATAGTTTTTTTAAACACCCTTTCAAAAAGGATGGATTACTAATCAATGGAGTGTATAGAATTCCTTCTTAAATAGGGGAATATACTAGTAATACTATTCCTACCCTTTGAGTTGCAGAAGTTAATTACATGAATGATTTATACAGCTATATGCTCATAGCCGGATAAGATTTTAGGGGGTGAATTTTATAATATTTCTTGAATTGTGGGGTATATGACACTTTTAACCCATTAAAGACTTGGAGCCAAAACTACACTCACTCTAGACTAATATAGTAATGTGTAGTTGGATCTCATTCTTGATATAACCCTTTATCATTATGGTTAGGAATTCAATCTCGTATTCCCACCAATGGAAATTATTACATATATATATAAATTCTTTATATGTGATGTTAATTCGACGCACAGCAGATTAGCGCAGACCAGAGAATTTTATGCTGCATAGATATCAAAGCTGTATTATTATTCTCATAGGGACTACATTGTGACAATTATATGTGTATAGATTAACACTTCATAGTGGCACTACATGTTTATCATAATATGCATACCTAATAGAATTAAAGGACATTTAATAACAGTTGTACAGAAAAGGAAAATAGAAAATGGTTATTCAAATATAAACAGTTAGTTGCAAACTACTAGGTCTCTCATAGGCTATTGCAGAGAAAATCTTTTAGAGAAAGCCACATCATATATCGTATATTATTAACCCATGTGATGATGTACCTATAAAAAATCCTGTAATACTCATCGCATTCCTCATTCTCATGTTCACACAGATGATGTATCTAGCTATATGTGGATCATACAGATCATAAATAGGGCTTAATCCCTTAAAAAATATCCCAGATCTATATCGATGTTTAGACCAAGTGGGGCTAATGTTTTGAGGGCATAGATCCAATATGTCTCCTGTCTAGATATTTTTGTTATCGGATTCCCTCCTCTCCAACTTGGTCTAACTTTCTCAATGCCCACAAATTTCAGACCTCTAGGGTCTTGGCCATGAAATTCTTTAAAATGTTTAGATACACTATGCTGTAGTAGGCCCTTCTCAATATTTCTTACATGTTCTGCAATGCGTATTTTGAGTTTCCTTGTTGTCCTCCCAATATATTGTTTATTGCAAGGACATTGCAACAAGTATACCACGTTGCTTGTGTTACAATCAATCATGTCCTTTATTACATAATTAATTTGTGAAACTTCTGATTTTATTGATTTGAAGCTTTTTTGGGAGTTAGGATGTAGTTTGCAACCTTTACATGTTTGACACATAAAAAACCCTGTTGTGATCGTAACTGGTCTTTGATTGTCTTTTTTCAAACAGCTAGGGGCTAATCTTTGTTTTAGATTTGTTGCCCTTGTAAAGATAATTTCAGGTCTAGATGGCAATATTTGTTGTAGCATTGGGTCCTTATGTAAGATTCCCCAATGTTTGTGAATAATTTTCCTGATGTCTCTAGCTGCATTACTGTACTTGGTTACAAAGGGGACTGATATTTTACCCTCCTCTCCCCTTCTATTGTCCTTAGTTTTATATTTTATTAGCTCTGCCCTATCCATTATGGAAACCTTTCTGTACGCATCCTCAACTATTTCTTTATTATAATTTCTGTCTGTAAATTTTGCCATCAGATCCTTGGCTTGTTCATCAAAAACATGTTTCTGGGTACAGTTGCGTTTAATTCTTTGCATCTGTCCCAGTGGGATATTATTTATCCATTTTTCAGAATGTCCACTATCTCCCAACAAAAAATTGTTGGTGTCCACACTCTTAATAAAAGTTTTCGTCTCAATTTGGCCCTCCTCAATGTATATGAGTAAATCTAAAAACTCAATCTGGTTCCTACTGCACTTCGTGGTAAACTTCAAGTTGTATGGATTGTTGTTTAATCCTGCCAGGAATATTTCTAACTGTTCTACACTTCCCTCCCAAATCAGGAGGATATTGTCTATATAGCGATACCATGATACCAGGTTTGCCCCAAATTCGTGGTTGGACCAGATGGATTCGTCCTCCCACTTACCCATAAAGATATTTGCGTAATTTGGGGCAAACCTGGTACCCATGGCGGTACCCCTCACTTGCAAGAAGAATTGGTCATTGTACCAAAAATAATTATGGCCCAGAATATGTTTGATCAGTCAACAATAAATTCTATTTGATCTAATTCTAAGCTATTATCCTTAATCAGATTTTCTTGGACAGCTGCACACCCCTGTGTGTGATATATTAGTATTTTATCTGGTAGTGTTAGGACTTGCGAACAGGTGTCTGCCTTGACGTGGCTCGCAAGCTTACAACGCTTTGGCCAAAGGGTTAAACTAAATGACCCTATTTCAAGAGAATATATAAGTATTTTACTGTGTATTTCTGTCATGTTGGATGTAGCATTGGGCTTCTCTGTCGTCTGTTGTATACATATGCCACGCTCAATAGCACTCCATTTTGACATATATACATATATATATATTTTGTGGGGGCTCAGGGGTTCCCAAAAAAGAGCTTACTGGGGTTCTATGTTTTGTTAACCCATTCTCAGCTGTTCCAGCTGGTGGAGGTTAGTGGCTCCTCCTTCCCAGGTTTTAAGCCCGCCCCTCCCCACTTCCCTTGTTTGCAAGTGTCTCATTCTGCTGGATATAGATCCACTGTGGTCTTTCTCCCTCCTAATAGAGGTAAATGAGAATTTTAATCCTAATAGAGGTATATTAGTTATTTTATCTGGTAGTGTTAGGACTTGCGAACAGGTGTCTGCTTGACGTGGCTCGCAAGCTTACAACGCTTTGGCCAAAGGGTTAAACTAAATGACCCTATTTCAAGAGAATATATAAGTATTTTACTGTGTATTTTGTCATGTTTGGATGTAGCATTGGGCTTCTACTGTCGTCTGTTTATACATATGCCACGCTCAATAGCACTCCATTTGACACATATACATATATATATTTTGTGGGGGCTCATGGTTCCCAAAAAAGAGCTTACTGGGGTTCTGTGTTTGGTTAACCCCTTCTCAGCTGTTCCACTGGTGGAGGTTAGTGGCTCCTCCTTTCCCAGTTTTAAGCCCGCCCCTCCCCACTTCCCTAGTTTGCAAGTGTCTCATTCTGCTGGATATAGATCCACTGTGGTCTTTCTCCCTCCAATAGAGTTATGAGAATTTAATCCTATAGAGTATATTATATTTTATCTGGTAGTTTAGGACTTGCGAACAGGTGTGTCTGCCTTGACGTGGCTCGCAAGCTTACAACGCTTTGGCCAAAGGGTTAAACTAAATGACCCTATTTCAAGAGAATATAAGTATTTTACTGTGTATTTCTGTCATGTTGATGTAGCATTGGGCTTCTCTGGTCGTCTGTTGTATACATATGCCACGCTCAATACACTCCATTTTGACACATATACATATATATATTTTGTGGGGGCTCAGGGGTTCCCAAAAAAGATTACTGGGGTTCTGTGTTTTGATAAAGAATTTATATATAGTAATAATTTCCATTGGTGGGAATACGAGATTGAATTCCTAACCATATGTATAAAGGTTATAATCAAGAATGAGATCCAACTACACTTACTATATTTAGTCTAGAGTGAGTGTAGTTTTGGCTCCAGTCTTTAATGGGTTAAAAGTGTCTATACCCCACAATTCAAGAATATTATAAATCCACCCCTAAAATCTTATCCGGCTATGACATATAGCTGTATACAGTAAATCATTCATGTAATTAACTTCTGCAACTCAAGGGTAGGAATAGTATTACTAGTATATTCCCCGATTTAAGAAGGAATCTATACACTCCATTGATTAGTAATCCATTCCTTTTTGAAAGGGTGTTTAAAAAATATAGACTAATATGAGTATGGGTAATATAATAAATGTTTAGAATTCAATGTAAGTTTCATTAAGAAGTATAATTATAGAAGGTAAAGTGTAACGTCTATTTTGTTTAGTGTTGTCCCTTATAAAACATTATCTATTAAATTAGAAGTCATTATATATTTAAATTTGCTCTTGCTTAAGTCAGAATATTAATTATTTAATTATTTAAGAAACATAGTATGGGTGTAGTATAAAAGGTACAAGATCAACCAATTGTTTATGTTATAAACTGTATATATATTAAAAAACCATGGAGCCAAGTACTATGGAAATCCTTTTAATTATTTAATTTTTCAATTATCAATTATGTTAATGGAGGAGGGTAATACCCTAGATGAGGGACAGACAGTAATCAGCCCCTGACGAAGCCTAACGGAGAAAAACGCGTAGGGCTTGGTTTGCAGAGGAGTGAACACCGGATACTCAGGAGTAGCAGCAGACAACGTCGAGAGGTGCTGGTGGCATTTGTCCCATTATTGCCCTGTGGTCTTTCTCCCTCCTAATAGAGGTAAATGAGAATTTTAATCCTAATAGAGGTATATTAGTTTTTTATCTGGTAGTGTTAGGACTTGCGAACAGGTGTCTGCCTTGACGTGGCTCGCAAGCTTACAACGCTTTGGCCAAAGGGTTAAACTAAATGACCCTATTTCAAGAGAATATATAAGTATTTTACTGTGTATTTCTGTCATGTTGGATGTAGCATTGGGCTTCTCTGTCGTCTGTTTGTATACCTATGCCACGCTCAATAGCACTCCATTTTGACACATATACATATATATATTTTGTGGGGGCTCAGGGGTTCCCAAAAAAGAGCTTACTGGGGTTCTGTGTTTGGTTAACCCATTCTCAGCTGTTCCAGCTGGTGGAGGTTAGTGGCTCCTCCTTTCCAGGTTTTAAGCCCGCCCCTCCCCACTTCCCTAGTTTGCAAGTGTCGTTAACCAAACACAGAACCCCAGTAAGTCTCTTTTTTGGGAAACCCTGAGCCCCCACAAATATATATATGTATATGTGTCAAATGGAGTGCTTATTGAGCGTGGCATATGTATACAACAGACGACAGAGAAGCCCAATGCTACATCCAACATGACAGAAATACACAGTAAAATACTTATATATTCTCTTGAAATAGGGTCATTTAGTTTAACCTTTGGCCAAAGCGTTTGTAAGCTTGCGAGCCACGTCAAGGCAGACACCTGTTCGCAATCCTAACACTACCAGATAAAATACTAAATATACCTCTATTAGGATTAAAATTCTCATTACCTCTATAGGAGGGAAGAAAGACACAGTGGATCTATATCCAGCAGAATGAGACACTTGCAAACATAGGGAAGTGGGAGGGGCGGGCTTAAAACCTGGGAAGGAGGAGCCACTATCCTCCACCAGCTGGAACAGCTGAGAATGGGTTAACAAAACACAGAACCCCAGTAAGCTCTTTTTTGGGAACCCTTGAGCCCCCACAAAATATATATAGTATATGTGTCAAATGGAGTGCTATTGAGCGTGGCATATGTATACAACAGACGACAGATAAGCCCAATGCTACATCCAACATGACAGAAATACACAGTAAAATACTATATATTCTCTTGATAAGGGTCATTTAGTTTAACCCTTTGGCCAAAGCGTTGTAAGCTTGCGAGCCACGTCAAGGCAGACACCTGTTCGCAAGTCCTAACACTACCAGATAAAATACTAATATATCACACACAGGGGTGTGCAGCTGTCCAAGAAAATCTGATTAGGATAATAGCTTAAATTAGATCAAATAGAATTTATGTGACTGATCAAAATATTCTGGCCCTAATTTATTTTTGGACAATGACCAATTCTTCTGCAAGTGAGAGGGGTACCGCCATGGTACCAGGTTTGCCCAAATTACCAAATATCTTTATGGGTAAGTGGGAGGACGAATGCCATCTGGTCAACCACAATTTGGGGGCAAACTGGTATCAATGGTATCGGCTATATCGACAAGGGCAATAATGGGACAAATGGCACACCAGCACCTCTCGACGTTGTCTGCTGCTACTGCCTGAGTATCCGTGTTCACTCCTCTGCAAACCAAGCCCACGCGTTTTTTCTCCGTTAGGCTTCGTCAGGGGCTGATTACTGTCTGTCCCTCATCTAGGGTATTACCCTCCTCCATTAACATAATTGATAATTGAAAATTAAATAATTAAAAGGATTTCCATAGTACTTGGCTCCATGGTTTTTAATATATATACAGTTTATAACATAAACAATTGGTTGATCTTGTACCTTTATACTACACCCATACTATGTTTCTTAAATAATTAAATAATTAATATTCTGACTTAAGCAAGAGCAAATTTAAATATATAATGACTTCTAATTTAATAGATAATGTTTTATAAGGGACAACACTAAACAAAATAGACGTTACACTTTACCTTCTATAATTATACTTCTTAATGAAACCTTACATTGAATTCTAAACATTTATTATATTACCCATACTCATATTAGTCTATAGTTTTTTTAAACACCTTTCAAAAAGGAATGGATTACCATCAATGGAGTGTATAGATTCCTTCTTAAATCGGGGAATATACTAGTAATACTATTCCTACCCTTGAGTTGCAGAAGTTAATTACATGAATGATTACTGTATACAGCTATATATGTCATAGCCGGATAAGATTTTAGGGGTGGATTTATAATATTCTTTGAATTGTGGGGTAATAGACACTTTTTAACCCATTAAAGACTGGAGCCAAAACTACACTACACTCTAGACTAAATATAGTAAGGCTGTAGTTGATCTCATTCTTGATTATTAACCCTTTATACATTATGGTTAGGAATTCAATCTCGTATTCCCCCAATGGAAATTATTACTATATATAATTCTTTATCAAAACACAGAACCCCAGTAATCTTTTTTGGGAACCCCTGAGCCCCCACAAAATATATATATGTATATGTGTCAAAATGGAGTGTATTGAGCGTGGCATATGTATACAACAGACGACAGAGAAGCCCAATGCTACATCCAACATGACAGAAATACACAGTAAAATACTTAATATTCTCTTGAAATAGGGTCATTTAGTTTAACCCTTTGGCCAAAGCGTTGTAAGCTTGCGAGCCACGTCAAGGCAGACACCTGTTCGCAAGTCCTAAAACTACCAGATAAAATATAATATACTCTATAGGATTAAATTCTCATAACCCTATTAGGAGGGAGAAAGACCACAGTTGGATCTATATCCAGCAGAATGAGACACCATTCTCAGCTGTTCCAGCTGGTGGAGGTTAGTGGCTCCTCCTTCCCAGGTTTTAAGCCCGCCCCTCCCCACTTCCCTAGTTTGCAAGTGTCTCATTCTGCTGGATATAGATCCACTGTGGTCTTTCTCCCTCCTAATAGAGGTAAATGAGAATGTTAATCCTAATAGAGGTATATTAGTGTTTTATCTGGTAGTGTTAGGACTTGCGAACAGGTGTCTGCCTTGACG
>WSYH01011290.1:0-21105 GCA_036426205.1 Ascaphus truei
ATGGTCTCCTCGGGTATCTCACAGGTACCAGGCTGGTGGTTCCACGGGTGACACATGCGGGGATGAAGCGGTGGCCTCACATCTGTGGGGGCACCGCGAACCTGTTGTCTGTGGGGATGAAGTGGTGGTCCCACATCTGTGGGGGCACCGCCGACCCATAGGTGCGGGGATGAAGCGGTGGTTCCACATCCGTGGGGGCACCGCGGACCCGTAGTGAGCACTCATGAGTTCCCCAGACCCCCATGGGAACCACCCAAGGCCCCGCAGACACCTGTGGGTCTGACCCGGGGCTCCCAGACATCCTTGAGCCTACCGTGGGGACCCAATTGTGGCCCACGGTGTCCCAAGGAGACAACCTGGGGGCCATGGCGCTTGGAAGGACCCACCAACAGGCCTCCAGAATCTGTTTGAAAAGGGCTGCTGGTACCCTGTAGGTCTGTCAGGTGCCCCGCCAGCCACCGGGGACTCGCGTGGGGCTGTGTTATGAACCCTGTTTGGAAAAGGATAAATCTTGTATTTATGGGGGGGCACAGGGGGTGGGTAATGTATTTAATAAATAGAATGATGTTTATTGTGTGTCACTGTATTGTTTTTATTGTGGGTACTGGGGGTGAGGGGGTGGTGGCGAGTGGAGATCTAAGATCCAGTTATAAACAATGAAGTTCATCCTCTCCTGTTGGCTTTATCCTGATCACAATTATTTCTGTTCGGGATGGGTAGTTACCATATCCAGAGCCTGTGTCCCTTTGGTGGTAATGGCCATGGGCACCAAATTTGGCCCCCGCTGATGCGGAAAGAAGATTTTGATGGGGTTATTGGGGGAATCCCAAGGATTTATCTGGAGCACAATGACATAGGTTCTGCGGGAGGAGAAGGGGGTTTCAATTTTATGGGAGTGGGGGTTATGAGTTGTGTTGTATGATGGGGGAGAGGTATGGGTGTCTTATTGGGCCACGGGTACAATTGATGGAGAAAGATTGATACAAGGAGGGACAGCAGAGAAGAGATGAAGAAGATGGGGTAAAGATGGTTGACCGCGAGCAGATTACATACGACTTTTTGATTGTTTCTTTAACTCCCAATGTTATAGGGGCCTATCAGACCTTCACCCAACAGTATTAATGCATTCTTAGTTTCTAGTTTGATTGTCTTTCTAGAGTTGGAGAAATGTCAGTTGTAGATTTGAATCTGGGAAAATATGCAGACACGGGGCATAATTGAAGGCACCGGCGTTGGCGGGGTATTCGGGGGGGTCAAGCTGGGGAGGGGTCGGTGGTTAGGTCAATGGCTGAGGTTATAGCAGGTTAGTGTAGTGTTTTATGTGTTATGTCTTTATTTATATAGACTGCCATAAATGTTCCCAATAGCAGCGTTTCACAGTTTACCATAGAAGTAATGAAAGGGGTGGTGGGTGAACAAAAGATAAATAACAGATATATAAATTAACCACAGATCAGGGGGGGAAATGGCAAAGGTTGCTTTAGGACATAAAAGATCGGAAACATTTAGGAAAGGAGGAAAAGTCCCGTGCCCCAAGGAGTGCTTACAGTCTAAATTGTGTAGGTAGAACGGTGAAGAGGAACAGGGAGGAGGAGTTGTGGGAAGTGCGTGTGGGTATTCCCTGCAGGGGGCCAAGAGGGCACAGCTTTATACACAAGATTTATATAGTCGTGTTAGAAGATCAACAGTGCTAAGTCATATGCTTCTTTGATTTAAGTGTTGTCTTGTAAAGGGTCGGGTCCTTAAAAAGGGATAGGTGGGTGGATAGATGAGGGGTTGCTCGTTTCAGGTATTGAGGGGAAGGAAGGCAACAACAAAGTCCAGAGGTAGTGGGGGCAGGATAAGAAAGGGAAGCAGAAAGTGGACAGAGAAAGTTGAGAGGAAAAGTGAGACGGTTTCAGGCGGGAGGGGGGGAGGAGGTGGAGAGGGGAAGTGAGAGAGGGCACTCTGTTAAGATACAAAGGGGGTTGTGGTAGGAGAAGACAGGGTAGAAAGAAAAGGAAGACAATTAGAAAAGAGACAGTTAGGCAAGAGAGGTAGAAAGAGGGGGGTGAGAAAGGGTAAGAAAGTAGTAGAGGGCTGGAGGTAGAAAGAGAGGGTAGACTAGATAAAGAAAGTTTCTAGAAAAGAGGTAGAAAGTAGATAAAGGAAGGACTCTGTGAGAAAAACGCAAGTCTGGCTGGTCCCATCGATAGCGCACGAAAAGTAGGGAATGAGAGGTAGGAGGGGCAAGAAGAGCAGCGAAAGAGTGAATGTTTAAGAAAAGAAGAGTGCTAGAAGAGTGTAACGCTTTAACAAGGTGAGGAGAAGAGAAATGGAGAAATAAGAAGGGGAATGTGAGATGCGGGGATATTAGGATGTGATCGGAAGCCAGGAGGAGGGATTTCATGGAAAGGGGAGAAGTCGAATTTGCTGAGGAACAGGATTAGGAATAAAGAGTAAGTAGAGGTGATTATTGCAGCACGCGTTTAGGATAGATTGTAGGGGGGACGAGAGAACAGGTGTGATGAGGCAGGGATAGTGGCCGCACCCACACGGGACAGGCAGGATGGTATTAAGATTGGGTTAGGACAGCAGGCGGTGAGAGATTACCCGGGAACGACAGGCAGAGGTGGTGTTACGTTTAATCAAAGACGGTGAAGAGAGAGGGAGAGCGAGGAATCGAGGGGCCTGCTGGAGTAGGAGTTTTTTTTGGTTTGTTCTCTTTTAGCTTTTTTTAGCAGGCGCAGCAAATACAGAGGACAAGGGCGTTTGTTTTTATATTCGTTGTGTTTTTATCTTTAATACTTGGGTTAATTTGCGGGAGGAAAGAATAAAAGAGGAAAACAAAACAAAAAAAATAAAAAAATAGGGGGGTTAAAGGAAAAAAGGAAAAAAAGCAACAAAGTTTTAGAAAATGCTTTTGAATTTTGGAGGGGCGGAAGGTGTGGAGGGAGGGAGTCGAGTGTGTACTAGTGTCATGTGGACCCCCTAGGCAACGCGTTGGTTGCCGTGGGGTTGGGCGCTTTACTGGGTGAATTGTGGAATTGATTGTAGTTCCAAACAGTAATGTGGAAAGGAGGTTTAAGTCAGGGGGGGATGGAGGAAAGGAGGTATAATGTGTAGGGCCACGGTTTTTTCACCCCGGTTAGGGTTTGGGGAGGATGGAAGGAGATGGGAAGTATGAGGAGGGCTCTGTTTGAGCTGTGGGAGTTAAGGGGGGACGGACCAGAGGGCCATCAGGTAGGAAGTTATTAGCAGAGAGGACATTCAGAAACTTTGGTTGTACAGCCAGGTGTTTGTCAGGTTTGTAAAAGGGGACAGGTGTTGAAAAAGTATACTTGTGTGTCGTCGGCATAGAGGGTTATAAATTAACCAACGATCTGTATTGATTAGGTTAACCCTAGAGAGAGGGGGTGGTTGTACAGGAAAAAGAGAAGAGAAGAGTGAGGTGCCCCAGGACAGAGCGTGGAGGTACCCCCACAGAGAGATCATAGCGAGGGCAGGAGGAAGGTGTTGAGAAGAGACACTGGAAGTACGATGGGAAGAAGGGTAGGTTATTTGGTAAGAGGGCAGACAACGGTAGGATTGGATGAGAGTCCAGGATAGAGGCTTGTTCGAAACCTAGAGTATGGGAGACTTGGGGGAGGAGAAGAGGGGTTGGTTCCACTGTAATTGGAATGTGGAGGGAGAAAGAAGAGGGGGGTGTGAGAGGGAGAAGGAGTGGAGGGAGACAGAGGGGTTGGGGGTTCCCACTGTGTTTCACATGTGCAGAAGATCGGGGGGGTCGAGTAATATACGCAGAGTGTTGCTAATGGGGACCTCTGTCTTGGCAGCAAGCATGGAGGGTCCGTCCAGGTTATTGTAGTGAGGGTTGGTGCGGTGGAGTGAGCAGAGCGGAAGCCAGATGATAGAGGGTCTAGGGACGAGAATGGGAGGAATAGGTGTGGAAAAAGAAAAATGGAGCAAGCGGTGGGAGCGAATTAAAAAGGAGGAATACAAGACGTTCCAGGGAGGTTTAGAAGGGGCAAAAGGCAGGAGGAGGGGAGGACAGGGTGCGGATAGTTTAAGTTAGAAGGGGACAGGTAGGGGGTCAAAGCTTGTTGTTCTTGAGTAAGTGTATTGACTGTTGCCATGTTTTGTTGAAGGAGGATGGAAAGGTTCCAGAGCAGAGGGAGGAGTTAGTTAAAAAGTGTAGGTGAGCGTAGGGAATTATAGTAGGAGATAGAGGTTTAAGGAGGAGTATGGGTGATGGGAATTGGGGGTCAAGTTGTCAAAGAGAGGGCAAGAAAAGGGTAGGCCAGAGCTCTGGGTCTTGGTTGTCAGAGTGGGGTGGTCTTCTAGATGTGGAGGAAGAGAGCTGTGGAGAAGAGGATGTGGAGGGGGATGAGAGGATGGCGGAATATTCAAAACAGAGGACAAATTCCGCCCCTCGTGAGAACAGTGGGAAAAAAAGAGTCAAGGAAAGGCAGGAGGAGGAGTGGTAGGGGGAGGGGAGTTAGGAAAGAGGTGTAGGAGGGGAGGAAGGAAGAAGAGCAAAACAGAGGGGGATGTCTGCCGTTATGGATTCCACCTTTCCTTAAAATAAGTTCAGGCAAAAGTCTGAGGCGGAGAGATGGAGAGTAGGGTAAGGAGAGGGTTCTGAGGGATGGTTTGAGGTAGAGTAGTATTTCTAGAGTATCAAAAGACAGAAGAACAGTCGGCGTTTGGGTTATGTGGTTAGTGGAGTTTTTTAGACTTGTGGCCATTGTTGATGGATTAGTGCAGAGAAAAAAAGGAAAAATAGCCTGTCTAGAATTTGCGAGAGGAGCCAGGACCCCAGAGTGTTTGATTCGTTTCGGATGGGCAGTGCCACGGAGTTGCCCAGAGTTGTTGAACAGGGATACGCATAATTTGTAGTGAAAGTGAAGGAAAGTCTTGCTGCGAGAGTGGAGACTTCCTCCAGAGGCGTTAAGAGGAACGAGTGTGGGTGAGGAAGGAACGTCAGCATCCAGACGGTTGGGGACAATTACCAATGGGCGACACACTTATTCGAGCCGGCTAGTCCCACGAAGTCGGGTTGTTTTACCCGGGGTTTATCGGGTTATTGATTTTTATGAGTTTGTGACTCACTCTCTTTCTGCCCGATTGCATTGGGTTATTTCCAGGCAGGGATGTTATTTTTTGAAAACGCATTTATTGGAGTGAAAGATTGAAGCATTTTATTCGCTGGCTGCCGCAACGCAAATAAATTACTGGCACAGTATATATATATATTTATATATACTTGCATTACAATTGATTGAATTTTGCATTGGTAGACAACGTGACGAAGAATTCGCAGCCTATTGTAAAACCTAATATGTCATTTCATATGTTCATTTAAAACAGATCAAGGACCGCCCGGTCTCTCAGCCAGGCAGGAATGAACACAGGGCTGGGGGGAAGGCAAATGCAAAAGGGGGCTTGTCGAGGTGGGGAGTGAGACGGCGGCATATTCAGGTAATCTGCCCAGGTTGACATCCTGGGTTATGTTGTATTTTTTAAGAAATATTAAAAGTGTACGTCGGTGTGTTATCGCCTGGGCACAGGATTTTTTTGCAGGTGCAGTTAGGCCAGGGTTCTAGGGTTTCGAAGGGCGGAGGTGCGGCAGGAGAGGAAAGCGGGGGAGGAGATCACAGAGGACGGGAGGACAAGGCAGAGTGGTAGTTCCTGACCAGGTTGTCAGGTAGTACGCAGGTGGAGAGACGGGAGGAGGGTTGGGGCGATTCGTAAAAGTGGATCAAAGTAGGTCAGATGTGAGATAGAGAAGCGCAAGTTTAGCAGAAACGGGGGGTGAGGATGGAACTCCCGGGGGTGAGAAGGAGAGAGAGAAGAAGGAATGTAAACGGAAGAAGAAGAGAGTAAGAAGCGGGGATTAAAGAGAATGAGATGAGCTTGTGCTGGTCAGAGGAGGAAAGGGTAAGGAAAAGGGGAAAATGGAGAAATCAGGGAGAGAGAGAAGTTTTTGAGATGAAAAACAAGGGTCTACAGGTTAGTGGCCAATTCCTTGTGGGCTGGGCTGGCGTGCACGTCCACTGTGTTGAAGGGCCAAAAAGAGAGGTTTATAAGAGGTGTTTTTTAGAGGTTAGGAGAAAGAATAGAGAAAGGAAAGCGAAGGAAAGCCAAAGGGAGAGAGAGAGAGGGGTCATCAATGGGAAATTGACAAGTCCCAAGAGGTCTAAAAACAGGGGACGAGTCGGAGGAGAGAAAGGAAAGAGGGCGAGAGAGAGGAAAGAGGACAAGGGAAGAAAGAAGAGACAAAGAAGAGAAAAAGGGGAAGTAGCGCAGTCTGAGGAGAGGAAATCTGAGGAGAGAAAGAAAAGGAGAAGAAAGAGAGAGACGAGAAGCGAAATGCGAAGACCCAGGATTAAAAAGTGAGGAGAGGAAAAGAGCAGAAGGGGGATGAAGTAGAGGTATAGGGTATAGGTGGGTTCGATAAGGTATGAGCCGCCACATGGACAAGGGAAGGAGGAGAGAAGTCTGGGACAGTGTTGTGATGACGGGCCTCACAAGGAGGGAAAAAAAGCAGAGGAGGGGGGACGGGAGGGGGAAATCGGGAAGGGAATAGGACGGAGAGGGAGGGGAAAAGAGGAGGGAGGGGAAATAAAAATAGGTGGTAAAAGGGCGAAGGGGAATGGGCGGGAATAGGAAGGGGTCAGGGAGGTTAGGGTGAAAGGCAGGGAGACCAGATAGAGAGAGGATGAGTAGGAGAGCAGGAGGAAATCGGAGCCCCACGCCATCCACCCCCGTGGCCCATCAGGGTTCGGAAGTGTGGGAGAAGGAAAGAGGAAGGAAAGGGCACCGTTAGGAGAGGGGGGCGAAAGAGAAGCTTCCAGAGCAGAGTTCAAAGAACTGAATGTGTGAGCCAGGGTCTCTCAGTTAATATAGCAAAGAGAGAAGCAGGGGAGAGTGCAGAGAGAAAGAAATGAAAAGAAGAATAGGAAGTGCGAAAGAGAGGGGAAAATGTTAGAATTTCTAGAAAGGCTGACCAATGAGGGAGAGAGGGGAAGAGCGAGGGCATTCCCAAAGGGCACAGGGGAGGAGGAGAAAGGGTAGAGGGAGGGGGGGGGACGCATAGGATAAGAGAGGAGGGGGGGTGCAGGGGTATGGGTATTGGGTATGGAGGTGTTTTGGGAGGAGGTGTGAACACGAGGGAAGTAGAGATTTAGTAGTAGAGAGTTCGAGGATTGCATTTGGCAGGCGAGGACGAGAGCAAGAAGTAGGAATAGACGGAGGAGGCAAAGTAGATAGGAAAATTGAGGGCAGGGACCGGAGGAATTGGGGAAGGAGACATGAGAGAAATCCGCCTCAGCAGGAGGAGAAGATGGAATAGAGAAGAAGAAAAGAGAATGTGGTGAGGAGGAGGATTGTTGTGCGCTGTGAGGGAAGGATTGTGGGGTGTTTGTTTTATGCAGGGGATTAGCTTGTGTGTAGGTGTCAGAGGACGCAAGGTAAGGAAAAAGCGACGCGGATATGGGAAAAGAGATTTCTGCTTAAGACAATCTTTTCGAGACCCCGGCCCCTAGAAATAAGGTGAGTGAAGAAAAGGAGGGAGGTTGGAGATGATCATGCATGGAGTGGGTTTAGAACAAATTATGAGGGCTGATAAAAAGAAAGTGCATAATTGAGAAGAAGTAGAAGTGACAGTCCCCTGGCTAAATATAGAAATGGTTTTAAAGGGCGGCAGCAGCATCACAGCAGTATGATGCAGTTACTGGTAGGATGATATCTCCTTTCCACGGTAGTTCAAATGGCAGGAATCAAGGGCCAGATGGGGTTGATGGGTGGGTGGTCACTGTCTGTCCTCACTTCTTTATTTGGAAACTTCCTTTTTTTTAAACACTTTCAGTTGTGTTTTCAGTCGTTTTGCCAGTGGTATAATGGGCCACGTGGATATGGGGCTGCGCAGGCAGGACTAGCTTTTCCTGGACTCTTGGTTAATTTTGGGTTTATAGATAGGGCCTAAAAAAAAAGTCACCGGGCAGTTGGGTGTAGTGTTTTGACTGTCTGCTTAATTAGCACATATGAAGGCCACATTCAAACAGAGGTTTCCTACACAGGGTGTGGTGTAGTTTCTCATGACCTAGGGTGTCATGCTTCTTAACAGTAATTTAACAGGTGAAGCGGACAGTGATTCAAGATATTGGGATATACCTAAGATGGTTCAGTTGGCATTATACTGAAAAATAAAAACAGGCAAAGAGTTTTGTGAAGCAGACAGGATTTCAGATAGTGGGATATTACCTAAGATTTGTTTTCAGGTTTTGCAGAATATTACTGAAATAACACACAGCAAAAGGGGGTGACAAAGAGTTGAAGCAGGAAGGATTGCAGATATGGGGATGTTTATATTACCTAAGATTTGTTTTCAGTGTGCATTATCTGAAATACCACACAGCCAAGCAGTCAAAGAGTTGAAAGTCAGACAGGATTTCAGATATGGGAGTATTACCAAAGATTGTTTCAGAGTGACTATATACTGAAATACAGCCAGCAGCAAAAGAGTTGAAGAGGAGCACCACAGGGATTATTCCAGATATGGGAATATTAACCTAAGATGTGTCAGTTTGGCATACTGAAAGCCACCAGCAAAGAGTTGTTTGAGCAGGAACAGGATTCAGATTATGGGGATTATACCGGAGGGATGAGAGAAGATGATTTTTGTTAGGGGTATGGTAACGGGTGAAAGGGGCGCCCGTCCGTCTTTTTTTTTTAAACTTCGAGTTGTGCAGTCAATCGTCTTCCAGCCACATTAGAATGGGCACTACCACTTGTGATTGGGCTCACTCTGCGTAGTGGCACATTGTATTCCAAAATGGATACTAAGGCAATATCCCCCTCAGTTCAGTTTAATTAAGACGCTGAGGAGGAATTGCGTCGTATTGCAACCGAACAGGTGTTTTGCGGCTTGCAGAGCCGGTCGGTATATTGGGGGCTCATCGGGGACATTTCAAACATAAAGGGGGATGAATATTGTCTTTCGTTGCAGGAGGAACTATAGGAATTAAAAGAAGCCCAGGTCAGGGTCGGCACGAAAAGAGAGTTGTGTGTGGGGGGTGGGGGGGTTGGTGGATCTCGTAAGCTTAAATATCAAGAAGCTTCAAATAAACAGTTGCAACAATTCAATGCCTTGGCAGAGATATTCAACACAACAAAACTGTGGGGCGGTTTAGTTTTTATTACAAAATGAATGGTTGATTCCACAAAATAAGGACAAAATTAATCAATTTCGCACTGGAAGTGTTGCTCCTCGAGCATCCGCACCTTCAAGACAGTCCTCAAGTGTCCACATGTGGCACAACTGGTTCCAGTCTTCGAAAGGGGTCAGTCTCTAATTCAGAAAAACATCTTGGGCACCAAGTGGTAGACTTAAAAAAGGGGGGGGGCGTGAATACTTCAGGTGAGAATAGTGGTCCAGTTTAGGTGTCTGAAACATTAGGGGAGCGTTGTGGCCAGAAATCTAGATTGTGTCTAATGTGTGGACTCTGCATCCTGTCGGAGACTTTTCTCATTTTGGCATACAAGTCCCTGAATATACATTTAAAAAAAGTGACAATCAACTGTTCTCCACATATAGGGTATGTTTTATTCTGTCCCATGTCAATCGTCAATTATGTTGGTATCGCAACTAAAAAAGAGCACTGTGTGTCCCATTCCTGGTAAATAACAGGACATTTGTTCCATATTAATGTGAGTAGTGTTTGGCACGCACAGTGTTTCTCAAAAATTTTTCCCACGTTACACAAATGATCCAAGGGGACTTGTTATTATGGGTTAGCATGGGGTATTGAGAGTATTCCGGTAACACTTTGGGAGGGGAGAGAGGAGATAGATTTAAGTACAAAAAAGGGGAGGGAGTAGATAGACTTTTAATGACACTATGTATGAGAGAGAGTTTTTGGAAATAAAAATACTTAACTGGGAACACGTTCTCTAGGGGGTTCACTTAATGAGGTGTGGATATTTAGGCACACTGGGTTTAGTTCCTTGCCTTGTCTGTTGATGCTCTGGTGCTAGTTCGGGCTTTTCTCCTCCCCTTATCCTAGGATGGGAGGTTATCTGGGGTTCTGTGTTTTTGGAGGGGGGATCCTCATTATACTTAGTATGATATTTCCTTTAAGCGTAGGTTGGGGGTATTTTATTTAATAGTTAATCCAGGTTTTTGCTTTATTTTTATTCCTTTTAGTTATTTTTTCATGTAACCAGTGGTGGTTTTATAGGTTTAGAGTATAGATTTATACTGTTATCATTAAATCACGAGAGTGAATTATTCAAGTTAGAATTTTTGTTGTAGTACATTATAATGTAAGAGTGATTTGTTGTTGAATGTTGTTTTGTTTCTCCATCACACAAAAAGGATTTTATTTAATTTTAAATTGGATTAAAATAGGTTGATGTTAATATATTTTCTTCAATTTTAATTGTAGATTTTCTACATTCTTTTTTATAGTGGTGTTGAGTGGTATTTGGTGTTTATTATTCATTATTATATTCTAATAATATATTGATTTATTAATATCTTTTGAACTACAAAATTATTAGGTTTAGGGGCTTTCATTTTAATTTCGGTTATAAATAATCTGTTTTTCTTCACATATTTGATGATGGAAAACTTAGATTGGTAAATTAGTGGGGGACAAGCTTTCTCTAAAACTGTCATTGTGTTAGTTGAGTTATAACATAATTAAATTGTTTTTTAGTTTAGCTATTTTTCATTGTATGGTGGGTGAAACAAACATAGTAATTGATGTTTTGTGTTGCTATTCATGTAATGTTGGTGATAGATTTAGGTTCTACGAATTGTAGGGTGGAAACTAGTTACCAATGTGAAAATAGGCTTACTTGATGTAAAGGCTATTTGAATGGCATTTTTTAGTCTTGACAATCCAATATATCATACGAAAAAAAGGATTGCTGTGAAGTGGGTTATTGCTCAGTGTTGTGACGAACGGTAGAAGCCTTTAGGAAGAAGCATGGACGTTCATTAGCGTTGGTTTGGTTTGGGTTAATTTGGGAGAGGTCAATGGCTTTACAATTGCGCTACGGGTGTTGGCGAAGGGGTTAATTTTCAATGTGGTTAGCAACAATTGATTGAGGGGAGCAAAGGACGGGGCAGGCCAATGATGGCCTTTAATATTCTTGCTGCCAATTTGGGAAGGAGGGTAATGGTGAATAAAAACTGGGGGCTGTTTACATCCACTTCGCAAACGGGGAGACTCACCTACCCACAGCAGATGATCCACAATAGAGAGTTTCTCTCCCGACGGAAATTGTTATGCTGTTTCTAAAAAAATCCCTGTAGTGTGAACATTTCTTAATTTGGAGTTGACTGATTTTTGAAATTAAAATGTACCCCGGAAGGTTGTGAACCTCAGTTACGTTGGGCTATATTTAAAGCTTGCAGCTGCTTTGGGGGGGTGGGGGGGTGGAGGTGAGAGTGGGAGATAGAGAGATAGAGAGAGAAAGAGTCTATATATATATATTAGTAATAAAAGAATACATACTGGAGTTAAGGGAGGTGAGTAAAAAAAAATAAGTGACAAAAACCTCCACAGGAAAGGGAACAAAGGGCAAAAATTATGAAATAATAACTGTATGTCATTGCATGTCGTGGCAGGTTGCAACCACGCCTGTCCCAATTATCACCCAGCATACAGCACTTTCCACTGACAGCAAGGGATTCTGGGAGAACTGGACATGCAAAATGAGCACACAGGTGTCCACTTATTTGCCTCAATAACACCATGATTAACATGGTTATTGAGGTCACAAAAAAAAAGGTGACACTGTGTCTCGATTTGCATGTCATTCACAGAATCCCTTGCATGCAGTGGAAGTGCTGATGCTGGGTGGGTGATAATGGAGGGAAAAGGGTGGGGTTGTTGCACAGACCTGGGGCCTAAGACATGCAGATGAGAGTACAGTTTATGATTTGTTATTATATATATATAATATATATATATATATATATAGTTGCCATGATAAAGCACACATGACAAATGAAGATTGGTGAATGATGAAGTGAAGGGTGGGATCGGGAGGCCAGTGTGGCTTGCAACCCCTTAAGGGTACAGCCTTTGAAGGTTCATATCCGATGAAGGTGAAGATTTAAGGGTTTAATTGATATCTGAATTGATGTTGCAAGTTATGCGCTATGTATTGGCTATGGATTTGGGGGCAACGAAAAAGCAGGGATGTGCTGGAAACGGGGCTTCTTATTGTATGAGGTCAGTAGTATTTATTTTTTTAGGAATATGCTAAGTTAATTGTGGTGTTAATAATTGGGCAACAATCTGTGGATCCCTATCTGGAAATAGGTTATTGGAACATGTATGTATGTAAGGGAGGTGTGGGGGGGTTGGGGGGGGGGTTTTGGGTTGAGGGTTGACGAGGATTTGGGGGTTTGGGGGTATGTTTCTGACAGGTGGAGGAGGATAAAGAGCGCGGGGGGGGTTTTATCTAAGGGGGGGGGGTTTGGAGGGGGGTTTGGGGGGGTTTTTGGGGGGGGGGTTTTGTGTGGGGGTTTGGTTTATGTTTATTGTAGTATAGGGCAAGGTTGTTAATTTTTGAAATTAAGGGCGTAGGTCCTTGGTTCTGCGTAGAGACCTCTGAGGACCACCTGCACTGGTTATCCTAGGGTATACTAAAGGGTATTCAGGGCTAGGTGGTTCCAGGACGGAGTGAACACATGCGGGGATTGAAAGCGAGTCTGGTACCCATATGTGGGAGCACCGCGGAAACCCGGTCAATAGTCTGGCGGGGACTAGATAAAGAAAATCGGGGTCTTTCCTGTTTGGGGGAATAACAAGAAAGGAGGTGGGAAGGATGGTCTGCGAGGCTTTTGCTCCACGTCTGGAAATGGAGGTAAAAGGAGGTACTCAGGACGGGGAGGACAATATGGGGAAAGGGCCGCGGGGGCCGGCAGCTTGATAAAAAAAGAGGGAGGGGGGCGAGAAAGGAGGAAAAAGGATTAACAGGGAGAAAGACTGGGAACGGGAAAAGAGAAACACAAGCCACACTCGCCTCGTTTCTCTTCGTTTAGGCAGTTCGTGTCGCCCGTACGTCCTCCAGGACCCCATATTAAACTGTGTCTTGCGCGCAGCCGGCTTACATAACAAGACCTCCCTGAGGCAGGGCGTCGCACCACCTCTTTACTCTCCGCGGGCAGTTATCAATCTGCTGCTGTTTTGCGTTCCACAAGATATGCTGCGCACCCTTTCGGACAAGTTCCCACACAACGATCGTCACGAAAGTCAAGTGGGCTTTCAATGGCTTCGCATATTTCGCTTGGCCTGCAGGTTAGCCACCGCCCGACGAAGTGAGTCGAGAGTGAGAACCGGGGGCGTGGAGAGAGCCACACGAGGGGCCACGCGCGACAGATGTGGGGTCTGACCGTGGGTTTGGGGTGGGGCTCCCAGACATCCGGGGGGGCCTACCGTGGGGAACGAACTTGTGCACCAAGGAGGGACCACCTGGGGGGCAATGGCGCTTGAGACAGGGCAGGAACACACCAAAAGGCCCTCACTCACAGAAGCAAGAAACCTGTGTGAACAAGTTTCTGGTACCTGTAGGGTAGTCAAGGTGACCCGCAGCACGCCGGGGGAGGGAATCGGCCGGGAAACGTGTGGGCGTGGGGGTATAAATGGAAAAACGAGTACTGTAAAAGAAATAATCATGGATTTATGGGGGGCACAGGGGGGGTGGGTAAGGGTAATGTATTAATAAATAGAATGATTGCTTATTGTGGGGGCAGTAGTGTATGGTTTTTATGGTGGGGGGTAATGGGGGTGGGGGACGGGGTCGGTATTGGCTCCCACGGTAGTGTGGGTTAGGTAGGCTCTCCCTTGGGGGGTTAGTGGGTGAGGGGTGGTTAGGGTTGGGTAGGGTGGGTAGGCCTCAAGGCGGGTGGAGGGGTGTGTGGGGGGTTAGTGTGGGAGGGTATGTAGGCCTCCCAAGTGGTTGGTGTGGGTGGGTTAACCCCTTAATGACTGTAGCGGTTAATAACCGCTATGGTGATTAAGGGGTTAGGGGACATTACATTGGATGTTTTTATTCTTGTATCTGAATTGCAGCAGCAGAGGGGGCATGAACAGGATGAAGATGAGGATGGCCTTCATCGTGGCAGCCGGACATGGGTGAGTGCTATATGTATTTAATGTATTTATTGTTGTTTATGTATTTAAAATGGGCACATTCACTATTATCCATTTGTGGATAATAGTAATTGTGCCCATTACTATACTGTATGTGTTAAGGGGGGCGGGGGGTTATTTATTTATAAGTATGTATGTGTTTTTACATTAATTTGGGGGGGGGCAAATAATTGGTCCTGCAGGCCTGCGGGTAACACCCGAGGGCCCCCGCCAGCCTATAGTATCAATGATGTGCATATACAGTATGTGTATGTTAGGGGGGTATAGGGGTTGTTGGGGATATATATATATATATTTATTTATATTTATTTATTTATTTATTTATTTATATATATTTATTTATTTATTTAGTGTGGGGCTGTTGTGTGTGATTTTTTTTTTATTGTGGATAGCGGGTGTGTGTGAATGGGGTATTAGCCCCAACTTGGTTGTTTAGGGCTTGCGGGTGGGTAGCGGGAGGCCTTAACCCCTTCATGACCATAGCGGTATTAACTGCTACGGTCGTGAAGGGGTTAAGTGCACCCGCAACCCCCCCCGCAAGCCCTAAACAAAAAACAAGGGCCAAATACCCCCTTACCCACCCCCGCTACCCACAATAAAGCTGGCACGGTGGGTTAACCCCTTCATTGCCTTCGCGGTTAGCCGCCAAGGTAATGAAGTGGGCTTTACATGCATTTTTCCTGCCTCGGATGCATGCCGGGGGCTCCGGTGCTGGTATCAGCTCAGGAGACCCCCGGCATCAATCACAGACAGGAAAAAGGCCTGATTTTTTCTAAGTGTCGCCCTTGCCGATGCTTCTCCCCACCGACCCGCCAACTTTGAGTTGGTAGGGCGATTTGCCGAAAAAATGGCTTTTCGAGAGTACCGATCAGCACCGACAAGCACCGAAAACATGATCGGGGCTACTAGAATACAGCCGATTTAAAAAAGTGCCGAAAGGTGACGAAAAGTGGCTTATCGCCAGCCGCCTGCCGATAATTTTTTATCGGGGACAAAAAATTCAGATTTGGCCAAATTATCGGCGCTTACTGAATACCAAAGGCATTTTCCGGCGATGAAAAACTTTTCGGCGCTTTGTGCATAGAGCCCCTAGTCCTGATACTCCTGGAACTGTTTTCGGCAGGAACTCCAGACCGCGACCGCTACGTTCTCAGATGAGAACTTGGTCCTCTCGTCTGACTTAGGGCCTCATGCAGTAAGCGTTGATAAGGGATTTATCGCCATTTTATAGGCAAAATTGGGTTTGAGATTCAGTAAGCGCCGATAAGTGCTTGATTTCGCCAGGTTTCGGAGCCGATTATTTTGTTATGGCCAGTCGGCTGCCGATAAGCCTGTTTTCGCCACTGATCGCCACTTTTTTAAATCGGCTGGATTCAACAAAAAAAAACAGCTTATCGGGCCTGATCGGCACTACGAAATTGAGATGTTATGGCCAATTTCTCCCGCCAACTAAAGTTGGCAGTTTGGAGGGGAGAACGATCGCTAAGGCTGCCGCAACGGCACTTAGAAAAAAAAAATCTTCTGTACATCAATGGAGTCAATGGAGCGGGGACGTATAACAGTATAGTACTGTTTACGTTTCATTGCTCACAATACAAACGTCATTTGCATTACAGTGTGGGGGCATTCCCTGCATTGTGTCACAGCTGACGTGTATTATTTGCATAACATTATACTTTTACATGTTTGCAGCATTTGCGTGTCACATTACAAGCATTGTGTAATGTTGTGTGTGATTATTTTTTATTGTGGGTAGTGGGGGGTGGGTGAAGGGGGTATTAGCCCCAACAGTGGTTGTTTAGGGCTTGCGGGTGGGTAGCGGGAGGCCTTAACCCCTTCATGACCATAGCGGTATTAACTGCTACGGTCGTGAAGGGGTTAAGTGCACCCGCAACCCCCCGCAAGCCCTAAACAAACAACAAGGGCCAAATACCCCCTTCACCCACCCCCGCTACCCACAATAAACCTGGCATGGTGGGTTAACCCCTTCATTGCCTTAGCGGTTAGCCGCTAAAGGTAATGAAGTGGCCTTTAAATGCATTTTTCCTGCCTCGGATGCATGCCGGGGGGCTCCGGTGAGGGTATCAGCTCCAGAGACACCCGGCATCAATCCCAGGCTGGAAAAAGGGCTGATCGGGGCTACCTGAATTCCACCGAGTTCAAAAAGTGCCGATAGCCGGCTGCCGATAAGTTTTTATCGGGATGAAAAGTTGCCGATAATTTCCACTTATCGGCGCTTACTGAATCGGGAGGGCAAAAAATGCCGAAAAAAGCCTTATCGGCGCTTACTGCATAAGGCCCCAAATCCTTGAAATCTGACCTGTTGGCGGGGGGAGGGGAGCGGAGGGGGGGGAGGATCTTGAGTGCTAGAGTAGATAACCCCTGCCTTATTGTATTAGCCACTACCACCTCTGTTGGGAGGTTATTCCATGAATCCACCACCCTTTCTGTGAAGTACTGCCTCACATTTCCCAGAAGCCCGACACTGTCCAGCTTGAGAGCAGGACTTCTTGTTTTCTCTAATATATGCTTCAGTCCTGTGCCATGCAGCCGCAGACCGTTGGTTCTGGGGTTTCACAGAATGGAGCGCTGCGCATGTCACTCAATGTCTTTATTCATGAATAATTCATTTGTTTGAGTAGTAGAGACAAGAAAAGTGGCATACAAGTGAGAGACAATAAACATTGGTATGATACGGCCAATCACATAACACCTGAGGTTGACTGCAAAATTAAAAATCTGTACAAATAATTTCTGCCCAGAGCTGGAATTCACACCTTTCTTTGCGAAAAGTTGAGAAATTAGATTAGACATAATTAAGGCTGACAATTGCAGGAACAGGGATTGTATTTATTTTCTCTTTAGGAAACATCATTGGCAATTGTGTGACTGTGTTTTTTTGTTTGCCTTCCTCTGGATCAATATGTAACCCTCTTTGGCTACAAGAGCATAGGACATTGCCCCTTTAAGAGGTTGCATCCCACAGGACATGGGACTGTGTTCAGCCAGTGAGAGGACTGGTGGAAGAGGGACTAGGAGAGGGGGTGTAACAGAGAGGCTGGGTAAAAGAATCATCGACTACTCAGAGCTGCATGGAGCCGAGACGGTGAGTTTGCAGGCAGGAGCCATCCTACATATGGGAACAGTGAGGAGCTGGCAGCAGAGAGGAGAGACCAGAGGAGCTGATCATTGCATGAGCCAGAGGTAGCAAAGCAGTTCAGGCATAGACAACTGAAGTGAAGAAGGGAATCCCCCTGCCATCAGAGAAACTGGTACCACACTACACGTCTTTGTAAAGCACAAGCTTCAACTGATATATCAACATATGAGCTCCAACGAGATACAAGTATCGCATAGTACTGCTCGCTCACCCAGGACTGGGAGGCTGGGTACAGTAACTCAAACACACACCAACACATGCGCAGCGCTGGGTAGGTATGGGGTGTTAGCAATTGTGTTGTGTATTATACCTGTTCCTTTGATCTTTTATTCATAAAACGGTTATAAATATATTCTGTGGTGGTGTCCCCTTGTTACTGGTAATGCCCACGTGTAAAGGCTATTCTATTATATGGACTCAGGCCACCACCTCATATACGGCGGTAAGAACAAAGAAAGAAGGGTTACAAATATAATTACGGTATATAAATATACAGTAGGAGGAGTATCTCCCCCCATTAGCATTTAACAAAGTTTGAACTCTGTAGAAACACACTGTATGTCATTTATTTCAACCTAACCTATTATGTTACTTAAATATAATGCAGACCTGGTTTCAATATATGTTCAGTGCCTTCTGCAGGTCTACAAGGTTCTTACCAAAACTGTGGTAGTAGGAAGGTTTCATCGTCTCTTTTGCTGCTATGGAGCACACCACCTGTGTCCCATGTAACGTGTCCTCAGACCCCGAATCCTGGGCAGGAACACGGATAATGTTGTAGTGCGTTCCTACAAAAATCAAACACGAGTTTAGGAATAGTGGATGCATCTTATAATACCTTAAACAGTGTGAATTACTGGAAGCGATAACTTGAGGGACCTCTGCATATACTCTTACAAGATGTTGGGCAGAAGTCTCAGTGGCGATTGCCTTTAAAGTCTGAAAATCTGCTTCTAGTCACCCAAATAACTCTCAGGCACCAAAAAGGAATTTGTTACTGAAACAATTATTATTTAGAGGTAATTTTAATTAGAATTTGATTGAACTCGCGAGACGTTATATCAATTTGATTATTTAAGTTATATACATATATACATAATAGTTTCAGACTTCGCCAGATTTACCGTCCCAATAGTCACGGGAAGAAAAAACGCTGTGGCTCCCGGGACTGTAAAAGCCGCGTCTGCCACAGGTGCTCGTTCTTCCGAATAGGACCACCCGGGTTCTCCTGGCAGCAGGAAAACTCACTCTGGTTATATCTATAAAGAATGTTACACAGTCTTGTTCTTTTACCATATTAAATACTGTAACACACGCAGCTTGTGGTGCTGCAAACCTCCCAGGCCAACGATCAGCCCCAAATGTAAAAAACCTGTTGTCATGATGGACCAGTTCTTTTCAACACTTTTATATTTTTGGGATTCTCGATTGAACACAAGGAGAGCAAAATAAATTGTAATTTATTTCCTTGATAGACAAACACATGACAACCTCAGAATACACTTATTACAACACTTACTGGGATGGGGAAACGAAATAAATTGTCCTTTGAACGAAAGCGCAAGAAATGCAGTCTCTGATTTAAAGTCCGTTTGGCTAGATCGCAAGTTGCCGATCTAATATCTCCGCCAAATGAAGGAATTTCGTAGTAGTTCATTAGAATTAATTCGGGAGTCACAAGGGCTAACGAATTCCTGAGTTTGGGGTAAATCCTTAGTTGCAATGTTGTTGACTCCTTGCATCCTGGAACCGCCACCTCTGTGCTCGAACAGAATCTTATGCAGAGCTTGGATATGTCATGAATCACACAGAGGATAGCTCGACGGGCAGTTTTATAGGGTTCAACCTCTCTAACATGCATGCCCAATCCCTCTGTGGGAACATTTAACCCACCAATCCGATTTGCCTGTAGTTTGCAAAACGGGCAAAAAAAAAGGCTTTCAGGTTTGCGTGTGTCAGCTTGACACCCATGCGGTTTAGCATACCTGGGGTACACCCGTTATCTGGCGACCCTTAGTCTGGGGTTTGGCCCCAAGGTGTGAATGGCTCATGCCGAGAACCGGGATCTGGCACTCAGCAACATCCCGGCCATTTTCACACTTTGGATCTCTGAGGCTTTTCATCCCTGTACTTCACTAAACTTAGAGTCTCCCACTTAGCGGGGCCTCTTTGAAGTGCAGGAAGGACAATACCCTCAGCTCATTCACCCCTAGCAAATTTACATGCCAAAGGAATTTTGTCCCGGGCTCACAGAAAAAACTGTTCCTGCCTGTACATTTTAAAAAACTTACAGCATTTTATACTTTATTAAAACAATATGTTCTGGGGGTGTCACTACTGTAATTTTTATATGTGTGTGGTTGACTTCTTTATTTGGACTTTATTTGGACTCCAATTGCTAGCTTTCTGAGTTCGCAAGTTAGCCCACTTAATTGAAAGGCTTTCTTGTGGGATACCAAGTTCACCTAGTTCTCACGTCAATTGACCAACTTCCCACGGAAAAGACTTTCCTCCTTTCAAGTTACGCGAGCTAAGGCACAGATACATTCTGTCGAAAAACCACTTCAAATTTAACCGCAAGCCACTTATTCAATTGAACTTGCGGTTATGAGGTTGAGTGCTTGAAAATGGATACCTATGCTTCAAATAGACCTCCATATACAGCCACGCTTCTTCAACCAGCGTTGGATTTAGCACTCACAATGCCATCTTGTGCCTGAACAGCTAATTGCACCGTTTGTTTGCAGTTCTATTACTGCAGGCAGGGAATAGGCTGTTAGCTGGGGGTAAGAAGGCTGGGACAGGGGCAAATATATCAGGGTAATGCAGATACTTTTAATGCCTTCACTCCCAATGTGAGTTGGGGTTAATCAGCCGGGCATAATACTTTTATTAATGGGCTGATTAACCCCACCATCGCCACACCTGACAACAAGCTTTGTGTTGGTATATTAAACACACATGGATACACAGACCCATTACATTAAAAAATTCATTTGGCCCAGCTGCAAAAAAGGATTCTTCCAAGGCTTAACCAAAATGTAGTAGAAAGTACTGGTGGCCATATTGGTACTGGAGAACTATAGATTCATTACAGACTGGTACCCTTTAATACATCAACATGAGTGTTCCTGATGGATAGTGCACAGAAAGTCAGAACGTCACATTAAAAGTAGATAACTGAGGTTTTGAAATCTCTGTACACTATATTTCATCCATGAAGAACCTTTATACCGATCTCTAAAAATGTACTAAGGCAACCATATGAATGAGGTTTGTTTTTTTAATGTATTCTTTAAGCACTGACAATATGCACAGAATGACACTTCTTTTTTGTTGGTGTAATGAAGCTGTCCAGGAGAGCCAAATCCAATTTAAAAAGGTGCCTAGGACACATGGAGGTATAGTAACTGGGTACCAGGTTCTCCTGCTGCTTCAAAATGGTAATGTTCTTATCGGCCCAAACACTAAGATTTTCAACATGTTGCATAGATCAGGAAACCGTGAACATGTTTCCGCTTCCTTCTGGGATACATGGCATGAAAATTCTTACCATTTTTCCCGTAGGAATTTCCCATGTTGTATGCAGTCCCATCGGGGTCATAATGAGGATGCGCAGTTGCACCATTCACTGCAATAAACTTGGTCCAGTCGACCTGTAGGAACATTTAACAGTGTCCAGTCACAGAACTTACATTGTACGTAAGCACTTTGCCAACCATGCATCAGCAACATGCTGGCCAGATATAGATGAGAATATTGGCAGGGATTAAGCGGCATCATTTTTACCAA
>WSYH01011291.1:0-21102 GCA_036426205.1 Ascaphus truei
GTCGGTGTTGTTGTTGGTTCACAATATTTAGAACAACACTCGATTCTAATCCTATAGTTAGAACACTTTTGTAACCAACCTTTCTGGTCTTTATTGTTACAGACCAGTCCACTATCCAGGTCACATTTGTAAATTTGTTTTTTTTCTTCACTGCTTGAACCTTGATATTCTACAGCTTCGCACTGTATTTTATTTTCAATTTCCTTTTGCGTACAGATCTGATAGCATTTCTATAACAGAATGCTCTTGGCCATCCTGGTACCCACGCTGCTGCAAGACGCTCCATCCTGGCCTGAAGAAATAGTTCACGTACTGTACTTATTTATTATCACCTGTACACTTTATAAATCACTTCAGTGTTGTGAATCTAGTTTAAAAATATGTTGCGCACTTCCCCTTCACTTTGTCAACAATATCTGCCTCTTTCTTTCTTCTGTGTTGCCACATTATTCTTTCAACACGAATCCCACCCCCCCAATCTAGACCATGTTTTTGGAGTTTTGAATATGACACTGTAACAAATACGTAATGAAAACTTTGTTCACTGTCTCAGAGAACCAGTCAGGTTCCTGAGAATTAGTGATACTAAAGGGGTCTATTGAGAAACCATTTTACCATTTAGAAACAATTACTACTGCGCTCCTTCCGAAGTAAAATTTGAACCTTGAAAAGAACTATACAAAAAAGTATAGATGGCGAAGAGTCCCTAGGGGGCCTGCGACTTCGTAAGCACCTACTTTCGGTAAGGAGGATCAACATTTTATGAAAGAATGGAACAGAATCCTTGCCGTTGTTCAATAACCTCTCATTAAAGTAATTATATATGAGAGGACAAAAACCTTAAAAAAAAAAATAATTGACAGAGGTATCAGTGTGATTAAGTTACTTGAAAAAACCTTTAGTAAATTGAATTTGATTTGTTTTGATGATGGAACATGACCTCCGCATGAAACTGAACATGCGGCGGATGAAGTTTGTAAAAAAGAAGCAACGAAACGTTTTAATTAGAGATAAGGCTGACTATTACCAAATAGACAGAGATTGGGCGTAGGACCCACCCGAGGAGGGGCGAAGCACAAGGAAAAATTCCTCATGAAGAGGAAAGGAATCCTCCATTATAAAGAACCAATGATAATCCCAGATATTTAAAAAAAAAACCGGATTTACCATCAAAATGAAAGGGGTTGGGAAAACCAAATTCTGATGATAGAAGAGTTTTCATTTCAACTATACTAACTACCACCCCCGACATATGCAAGAAGGGTATGCTAGGCATAGGAACCAAACTATAAAGGAAGAACTAAAACATCCAAATTTTTAGATATGGCCAAAGAGAGTAGGAGCGACATGACCAAAAATATGAATTGATAGAGCACGTAAACCTAGTCCAGTATAAGGTCCCCTGCCCAATCTCCCCCGTCCCTGTTTTTTAGATGATTCTGTCAATAAACAATAAAGACATTTACGAGATCCGAAAAGGGAAGAAGAGAGTCTAGGACCGCTTCCCCAAAACCCTTAACTAGGAAAAAAAGAAAAGCGGCTTTACCAGACGAGGAACAAGAGGGGGGACCCAGAATCTAAGAAAAGAGACTGCGAGAGGGAAAAAAATTGACATTATCGACCGGGCTCACACCCGCACAAACCCGAAGGAATTTTAAAATCTGTCTAATGTCATTCTGTGACAAATACCAGAAAAAAGCGTTTTTAAAATAGGAGGCCTAACCTTTTTTTCCCGTACTTGTGGTGTCCAAATTCTTTTTCTAACTTATAATACGGATTTTACAACACAAATTTGTACGTAACCTAACTCTAAAGACACCTTTTAATTAAAATTGACTTAGAGAAGGTGAAGAGCAGGTGGAAAACACTACATATTTCTCCCACACGTCATACCAACACTCAAACTGTGACATTATAGGTAATGATGTGACATGCAATATACTCAATAGAGGACATAATCAAGATTTTATCACTGCGCAACCCATCAAAAGGTCCACCATATAGAGACCTTTTTTATATGGTTAACACTAATTTAATTTCCTACGAGTGGTACAAAACTGGTGATATAAAACACAACCTAATAAAAATGAACATTGGCGTTCAATAAACTTTCTGAAAGACATCAAACAATTTGATTATCAGACAAGCAGAATAAGGGGTTGTCGTGTTGCAAGAAACGAAAAGATTATGAAGGAGAGGCTCTGAGCTCTTAAACGACCCACGCATCACACATATATAAAAACTTAAAAAAATACCCCCACTAAGGAGTTCTTGATTAAACTAAAAAGTCCTCTTTAACTGAAGCCCTTAACACTGTGCTATTTTCCGAAAATGAGTAATAGTTTTCCTTTATTCCAAGAACTGCCCAAAGATTCCCATTCTAATCTAAGAACCATCTTTCTTCCCAAAATTACATAAAGCATTAATTAACAACCCCCCCCCAACACTCACACCCGGTAAGGCCGATCATTTCGGGGATCCAGAGCCTAACCGCAACCCTCACCACCACAATACGTTGAGTTTATTTTCTACCACTATGTGGTTTAAACGTCCCCCTCCCATCTTAGGGATTCCACTTCAGTGTTTAAAAATCTATAGAAGGATTGGAGTGGAAGGAGTCGTATAGGTGGGTGTCCACCTTGATGTAACAGGCCCTCTAATCCAATAATACGAAACCCCATATGGAAGGTATGGCGGGCTACCGATTTTTCTTTTATCATGATCAAGGTGATCAGGATTGCAAATCCCTAAAATAGAAAGTTTTAATTGGACTCCTTAAATTTATACTTAATCACAATTACCTTTTTAATGTTTTTGGATGAGTTTTTTTTTTTTCTGCAGGTTTGGCGACTGCGATGGGCCACGATTTTGCCCCCAGTTTCGGCAAACCTGTAATGGGAGGAGGGGAAAATGAATTCATTTTTAAACAATAGTTAAAACCCTTTAAAAATAACACCATCATAATTTTGCGTCGCTATAAATATAACGATATATCCTCTGTGTCATGGGATGGGCCAGTGCTCTGTGGGTCTCTTTTTGCTACATTTAACAAAAATACCTAAAAACCCTGCAACCGTTACGTTTATCATCTTAGGATCATGTAAGGAAATAAACTTTTAGCCTGACCTGAACCGGTTGTCAGGGGAAGGGAAACTTGTAACAGAATACACTTTAAAGGATGTGAATTCCAATAATCTGGCTACTCGCCAACACGTAAGCCACAAGAAAACGTGGATCAAATATACCCAAGTGGCCAGGTTTTACATATTAGGAAAAACTGCGTTCGGATATGATTTTGAAGAACAGAGCCACATGCCAAAAATTGGACAAAATCTCGATTTCTAGAAAGGGGATACCCTTTGGATAAACTTAAGAGTGATTTTTGGATAAATAAGAACAATAGACAGGATGACAACGGCAATTTAATCTCGAAAGAGAAAAGACGGAGAAAGCCAATGAGGGTAAAATGCATGCGGCATTTATGCACCGATTTTTAATATTCAATGACAATTGCAAATAGAACAGATTGTGAACAAAACCACTGGGCTAAACCAACAATCCTTCTAGCGACCCGATATTAAGTGCCGCCCATATTTCAAAATATCCTAAATTTTATTACAGGAGAGGTCAAAGAATCTAAAAAATACGTATATCACCCTGCACCCAGTACATTAAAAAAACAGAAAATTTGACTGGGGAGAAAAAGGTGGCTGAACACCAAACCTGTAGGAACACTTTAAGTGTGGGAGTGCCCGGTTGTAAAACACATGCATTCTGTTAAGAAATCATTTAAATGCAATTCAACTGGGGGAAGAATAGTGACTATTACTGATTTTATAGACTTCTAATTTCAGACCATATTGTATAGTGAATTCCAATGCCCATAGCGCATTGCAATAGTGGACGGCAGAAGCGTCCTTTAAAATAAGAATTCAGGAACATTTGCGTAATATAAAATTGGATATATACAACATAGTTTATCCTAGCATTATGCTCTACACACCACAATAGGGATCCTTCCTCACTTTTATCAAAGGTAGTAGCATACTACAGAGAATATGCGGGAGGGGACAGGTTAAAGATCTGTCAATCCAAGAAACCTTCTGGATACAACAAGTGAACACAACACGTACAGAGCGACTGATTAAACCAGCGAGTAAAGAATCCAGTGTTCCAATGAGATATTGATTTTGGTCCTCTTATTGATTATTTATTAAGAATATATAACTGGTCATTTTTATTCTTTTTAATTTCTTGCATTTTATAATGTATATGTTAGGATAGTTTTTTATAGTAGTTTTATAATGTTAGGAATCTGTGATAATATGATATATCTATCTATTAATAATTATTCTATTGACCCTAATTTTAAACATTTAATGTAGATATATAGTTACTGTTTCCTCAGTAGTTATTTTGTTCCATCATGCCGTGGCTCATTTTTATTCGTGCTTTCTCTTAATAAATTTCTCAGTTTCACCTTATGTTTTTATCCATTTGCGAATAGCGATGTGTCTGGGGAACACAGATTTTTAATTGTTTTTTGATTAACATATGATGATTCAGTAATACTACTTTATCTTTTTTGTTTTAGAAATCGCTTCACCTTAAATTGATATGTCATAGAGTATGATTAATAAAGTTGTGTTGCTCAGTTTTTTTGTCATTATGGATTCCTCCCTGCTTGCTACCCCCATTGGGTTCAGGATTCCGTGTGACGGAACGAATGGCTCTAGCGTGGGTAATTTTAATCGTTAGTTAATCACATTCTCCAATCCCTGAGGAAGAATACCTATTCGGTTCGAAACGGCGTTGTAAAAACGAATAATCCGAGACTTTCTATCTCCCCCGTATTAGCCACCGGCTACCGGAGAAGGACAATCCACGGTAAGCAGCGCTGCGAGAGAGATGACTTCACCCAACCCGGAGTGGCCCCGCGACGAGGTCTGAGAGAGGATCAAGCCACTGTGGTGGTGGCTGTGTTGGAACAGGGCTGTTTCCTCCCGGTGACTGCGACCGCCGGGACATTGATTATCACGGCGCTGTTAAACTCAAAGACCTCCCCTTTGATGCAAATAGAACCTGGTACTCACAGATAAGTTCCCGGCTATGACCTCTGAACTCGGTGTCCTGTTGATGACATCTGGTTGTGTATGGGATAATTTACCCCCACATGTCCCACTTGTATTTAACTTGATGTACGCACAATACTTACCATATTTGATTTTCTGTGAATCTATTTAATGCACTAATGAGCGTTTGTTGGCGCTGTGGGTTTTTGTTGTATATTTGTCTACGGTTCTAGGGGGTGTCTGTTCCATCCCTGGTACCACAAACAGCTGCAGCGCTCCAATCCTGCCTTCTTAAATAAGGGTCATGTATTTACTTATTTTATTATCACTGATAATCACTACTTCCGTTGTGTGATATAGTTTTAATAGTTGCGCACTTCCCCTTCCACTTGCCTCGGTACAAGAGTTGATGGTCGTCAAGCCAATTCACCCCCAACACCGCAGTTGGCCTCAGATGCTGGCTGCAGAATCGGTGGGAACTTCTGATTCAAACGTACAGGGCTGGGCGAGTGTCGTTGTCAAAAGCGCTTTTAAACTTACTTTTGTTTTGTACGTGCCTTACTTACCTTTTTCACCTTGCCAATATAACTTTTTCTATTCTATACTAACGAGTGTGTGCGGCTTTCTATCTTTTTTGTTTTCCTTTTGATCTTGTGTTGCGGAAGTCCGACAATTTTGACGAGGCAGCAAACCAGAGTGACTGGTCTCTGCAACTGATATGTTTTCTATTTTTCACTGCATCGGACTGTCACTAGTTTATATATATTTATATATATACTACTTGCTTCTACGCCGCTGGAGATTGTTCCTTTTTTCTTACAACGCTGTTTTCTCTGGAGGGCTGGAACTACCTCCTTGTACTTAAGTACATTTATAATATTTATATAATATAATATATCCGCTTTTTATTGTATTTGTACTTAATTGTTTTTGAGTCAGAGTTGGGTCCTGGTTAACTGAAATCTGGCGCTACTTCCCTTTTTCTTCTTTTGTACCATTCCTATTACCTTATCCTCACTGTAATCGTTCCTGTGAGGGGTTAGGGGGGGGGGTCCCACTACGTTGGATCCCTCATCAGGTGGAGCGCTGTGTACCAAGAAGGGCGAGAGCACACCAAGGCTACCCAGGTCGGCTTGAGGCTTAGGCCTTCTGTGAGTCACAGGTAACGTCCCAGCACGTGTATTCCCATTGTTCCAATAGGGACAGGGGGCTACATATTGTTCGTGGTGTTCTAACCCGTTACCTTTTAGCTGTCCCTCCAATTTCATATTGTTTAGTCACAACAAATTGGAGAGCCGCTCTTATTGTTTTTATAATCTTTTTATACACTACATACATACTACAACATACTCATACCTACTGGCGGGTCCACCCCACACGAGACTGTGTCCCCATTCCCCCCCCACTGATGAAAACGTCGTTAGTCACTGCTCTTTCTCTTTTACAAAGCCTTGTATAGCGCAAAAACCGCGATCATCGCAGACAGCTCAGATGACTGACAGCTCGGTCCTCCCATAAGGCTTTTCCCCTATGAGCCGCTGATGCGTGTGCTATGGCGTGCACACTACATACCAGATCACAGCCCTCTATGGGGAAGGCCCCAGTCGGCATTGTGCAGTCACTCACATGGCGCGATGACCGACCGCCTTGGTTTCAAAGACAAGGATTTTGTTTTTTTGACGCTCGGGCCGAGCATTGACAAGGTCACATCACTTGGCGGTTCAGTTAATGTGGGCGAATAGCCGCGTGGCGTCATGGCCACGCCCCTGCCGCCACACACCTTCCCCCTCCTCGGATCTCCTGCTCCCCACTGCAAGCGCAGCCGCAGACCACGGTCGGGGCTGAAAATCGGCTGTGCTCCTCATTGCCAGACACGTGCAACCATGACCAATGGGGGCCGTACCTAGGGGTACATGTGCACTGTCCTCTCATATTCTTTATCAGAATCTCCGCGGCATGTTGTACTGCTATCATTGGTTGGCCACATACATGCAAATGCGATCTTTGATATAAAGACTGTTATATGTGACAGAATTAACAACACACTTACGTCGTTTTTCAACTATATTATTTATTTAATATGTGGTGTGGTCAACTTCAAGTATGGTCACATCCAATCAGATGTTTTGTAAATATTAGGAATTATTGTTGAAAATTCCCCCCCGGCCCGAGAAGGAAGCGTAGATAAGCCAAAGGAAAAAGGACACCAAGAGATAACACCACACAAGAAAAAGGACGGGGAGCACAACCGCAGAGAGGAGAGGAACAAAGTTCGGTGATTGGAGGAGACAGGGCGACGAACGGAGGGGCTCGAGAAGGGGCAGTGAGAGGAATGATAGCACCGTCAAAGTGGGATGTACTTATCACAATAAGGTCTTGAAAACGTATTACATGCTCAACCGCGTATAAATAGCGCGCGATCCGCTACAACACGTATCCACTTTAACGCGGTGTGACGGCTCCGTTTAAAATATATTTTTGGGGGGGGGGGGCAAAACCTTCCCAGATTTGCCGAGCGGCATGTTCCATGTCGGTATGTTACATGATCGGTGGTGCGGGTGATCTGTGGGGCTGGGTGCTGCTGGGCTTATGCTGCCGGTCCTTCCATCCTCCCTCCCCTTCCCCTCTCTTCAGACCCAGACAAACACACCACCTCCGTGGAACCCATGATCGGGCGCAGTGGCCAGTTTTTCCCCACGATCCCCGTTATAAAAACGGCGTGGCACATATGTGGACCCCAAAGTACCGCGCGCATTAAACCCGAGGCGTTATAAGGGGGTTCAGCTGTATAAGTATTGGATGAGGTTTTTTTGAAATATATTTGTCTGTTGTTAAATGTTGTGGCCATGGGATTGGACAGTAGATGATATTTGTCTTCCTCTGTCTTTTATTTTGTTGTAATGAGTTAGAGTACCCTCCGCGGTAAGGGACTGATATTCAAATTTCCTATATAAAGCAACCCATCTCTAAATTTCCCATGCAAACTCCTCTCCATGCAGTCACAATGACAAAGTAGTCATTTGCTGGTTATTGCTTGAACCTTTGAAGTTTATTATAAGGTTTAATAAAAATAGGATTAACAGAAGAAAGAAAAAAATAACACTAATAAAAGGGTCTCCAGCCATCGCTTTATCATAAATCATCTTAGAGTTATATCCCTAAAGCCTTAACTATTTCAATTTGACTTGCCATTGGGCTTTGAGAGCTTTGTGCACCAAACTACACATTTCCAAAATTTAGAGCCAGAAGGAACTAGGAGACTCATGTGAAATTTACTTCATTTAGTTCTAAATAATATATAAGATTCGGGTATGAACAGGGACATTTACATAAGATGCTAGCTCTCTGCTCTCATAGCTCTAGTTTTCTTCTCTTCCTGTACTTTCCCTGAAATATTTGGCAATGTGTAGTAGTTCTTCTCATGGTACGATGGCCCCAGCGCCAGCACATCTTTATCACATCAGTTGTAAGTAGTAGCCTCTTGCGTTGTCCATTTGGTGCAAGCATTGGACGCTCTTCTGTCCCACCTCTAGATCTGAGCAGCAAGTACACTTATGTCAATGCTGTTCGAAGTCATTGAATACCTGGGAAAATACAGTCCCATGTGTCAGATATTTGTTTAGATATTAGTGTAGGGTTTGAATTCACTCATTATTGCCTTGAAGAAAACTAGGTTTGTTGTTTCACAGGTAATTTGTCTCCCTAATGGTCATTTATGACCAATGTTGTTTATAAGTGGATTTAGAACATAGCTTTAAAAAATCTCACATCCTTTAAAGCTTTACAGTGCCAGGGATCCAGCAGCACCAGAGCGCCATGGGAACCTCTACACTTCCGGAAGCCATAAAACAAAAGTGGAGGGGGATCCACTGCTGTTTTATCAAGCTGGCTGCTTCATCAGAGTGGCACACCACAATCACCTTCTAGAAAGAAGGAATGTCTATGTCTACCTGGTAATGCTACACAGTAGGGTCTCTGGCATGCCAAGACCCCTGCTATAACAAGACAGATCATTAGAGCCACGGTAAGTTTACAGAAGTGCGAATGAGTTTTCTGTAAAAACATCCTTTGTGTATTACTACACTTTGATTACAAAAAAGGGGTGAACAAAGTTGAGCTTTTTGTGTGGTTTTGGCTTGATATTCATTTTGATCCTAATTATTTCCAAAGTTGACTCGAACGCAAATTCTCAAACTGCTGGGAATTCACATCAAATATTTCATCCATGTATCAGAATTCAAACAAGAACGTGCCCAACTTACTTGAAAAGTTTGAACATTATACATTTTAGGTGTGCTGTTACAGTATATGCCATTGTTGTTCCTATATTATAACTTGCTATACTTTTGTTAATTGCATTATTTAGTGTCTCCCCCCTAGCATAAAATTAGAATGCTTTTTAATCTACCAGTATTAACTGTTTTTGTATCAGAATTATTTTTACATCTCTTACTCTCTAAAGTTGAGACGATTGTTTAGATCCCGTGCTTATTAATCATTGAAGCTTGGATCAATGAATAAAGTAAAGGCTGTATGATCACATTATTTGGAACCCGTTGGTGAGTATGTTGGGCTTGTATGAATTTGTAAATGGAAGTCCCAGTTAGTAAAGTCCCCCTCTGACGGTGAATGGTGCTATATGACTTACATGGAAGATCCCATACAGGGGCCCTCCTCAGTATGAGAGTCCACGCACGCCAGCTCGCAGTCATCTGTCTCCAGACTGTCACATTCTTCGAACGACCCCGCAATTTTTCTATGATCGTCGTTTTTCTATTACTTTTTAATTTATATATAAAAAAAGTATTAATCACAGAGAACTTTCATTACAACAATCAGTTTCCCTGGACTTTCTCATGATCTACCGGCACCCATTCACTAAGCCTATGTCCTGGAGGTGTACTATGTTCGAGTTCACATCACTTTTTTTTGTTCTACGCTGTCTTCTCTAGATGTATCATCCAACAAGTGCCAATCCCCCAGTGATGCCCCTCCGGGGGGGCTTCTATCCCAGGTCAACAGTCTCTGAGTTTTCCATCCTAATTCCCTTAATTGTGTATTAAGAGCACCTATGCTTGTTTTTTTTTTTTTAAGAAACACTATATGTATGCTGCCCAATTCTGTTCAGTTTGTTCTTCTTAGAGAGCCATTTTTAATATCCCTTTGCCTACCTCCTGGAACCAGACCGCCAACTATTTCCTCTAATCCATATAGTACCAAATAGGGTCCAAGTTTCCTGAGCCATACAGTCCCGTTGATGATAGACTCTTGTCTACTCCGTATACCTCTTAACCTGATTTAGTGTCATGTGTGACCGCAGCGTCCTCATCATATTTTAAGTGTACTACCTCTCAAAATAGACAAGAGTTTGAGCTTAAATACTACCTACTGTTATGAAGCGGCAAATCATCCTTGATAAGTCCTGTCTCTTACTTGTCTACTAGTTACACAACGTGTTAAGGTTATTCCAAAAGTGGCGTAATGGAAATAAAAAATATGGTACTGTTAATATCAAATAACATAAATACTGTAGTACTCATACGCATTACTTGGTCAGAAAATGTTACGTGATTGAGTGGTATAACATACAAGGTCCACCCTTGGCGATGTCCAGATCTGGCAAACCTTCTTCACGCCTTGGTCAGGATGGCTGGCATTTCTTCGTTACATTCAAGTAGCTGCAAGTGCTTCCTTGGGACGATAAGGTATCCCAATCTACAGATGAAGACAGGACTATGACTTCCAGTATCTAATTTAAACCTCCAGGTGGAAATGATCCGTACCTCAAAGAGTCCAGAGATGAGCCTAATATGCAGTCTCAACATTAGGGTTCAATGCTTCCCAAAGAACTGGTCCCAATGGTTGAAGTTGCGAGACGCTCGAGACACATACACAAACAAACTCCCTTTCCATAGGTATTTCCGTCTCTCCTTGATTCCACCCCCCAGGCTCTGAAACCTCCTCCTATTGGTTGCATTACCTAGCGACAAGCCAATAGGAGCTGCTGGGCAGAAGCTGCCCACCTTATAGCCACAAAGCACCTGCTCTCCTCATTGCTTTGGGACAAATTCCATGGCCCCCCCAAGCCATCAAGGTCAGTTATGGAGTCGGAGAGGTCATACCGGACACCTAACATGTCCAGTTATTAACTCTTTTTTATTACTAAATTAAATTCAGGACAGTCTGTTTCAACTAACTGGAACACCTGGCGCGACCCTAGCCGACAAGTGTGTGACTGCCTCTTGTGAGGTAACTACAGTATGTGATATAAGGCGCTGTGAAAGAAATTTAAGAGACTCTAATGGTATATAGCTTTCTGACTGGTTGGAGGAGTAATAAGTCCATATTATATAAAATGGTGAAGAAATTCAATGGGCAAAGTACAGTTTTGTGTTCTGGCGAGTTTGAATAGAGCATTGTTGAAATCATAGTGTCTTGCCCATATATTTTTTAGTTGAGTCTCATGCAATGAGCCTATACAATTTTTGAACACATCTTGCTTTGAGTTACCTTAATGTCTACTTCTGTGTTTTTCTCTATTGCTTCCCTTAATGGTGCATTGTTTGGTCCACCATCACCACACGCTAGCACTGTCCCTGTGTCTTCTTCTGTATGACAGTAACCACTAGGGTAAAAGTTAGAAGACAAGAGCTCGATCTGGGAGAGAACATACGTATAAACACGATTCTGCTCATTAAAACACTGTCGGGTCGATGGCCAAGAGATTGTACCTGTGCAAGCGGCCGTTTTTTAACAACTATCACCTGGCGTGTGTACATCGAATAAACAAAACGAACGATCATGACGCGGGATGTCTTCCCAACCTTTCCGCCTTAACCCGATCTGGTTTATTAAACCCTTAAAATTGACACCAGTAGCACAATTACGAACCCATTGCAATTATTCATTTCATTGCACCCAAAGAAACGAATCAGAAATTCAACAAGCCAATTGCGATAAGCGCGGGTCGCTGGGGCGATTGGCCCATGCTCATGCTGCGTGAGTACACAGCGCACAACCGAATCGGCGCCGGGGGTTTTTTTTGGATACATGCCAGCTTGCAGCTGTAATGTGATGCAAATGATGATAGTTTCACATATTTGGGGAATTTGAACTATGTAATTATTCAATTACATCAACATATCATAATGCCCTGTCTCTGTGCAACATCTGCTGTATCTGAGGTACAGTACTTCAACTGACACAGAAACCTTTTTAAGCAATACAGAACGAGTTTGTAGTTGTACTGTAGTATAGGGATTTCCCTAAAGCTTTGTTTATGGACTTGGCATAGTAAAGCTCTCCATTATAAAACAGGGAGTAAGTGTTTTTTTTACATTGATAGCCGATATTGACAATTTTAGGACTGTCTAGTACCAACTGTGGTGCTCAGGGCGTATAGAACAGTGGCTGATCCACACGTGTCTTCAACTAAAAAAGAGCATGGAATATAACAGAGATCGTCAGTTGAAAGGTTTACGCAGGGAGAGAACTTACTTCCCTTGGCGTTGTCTTCTCACACACAATTGGCTGGCATTTTACACCATATGAACTCGGAATTCCATGTCCTATTGTGGAGGGCATTCACACGTCTGACATGGCACCTTGGGTTGGATGGATGATTGATCCCGCTGCAGGAGAAAAATGGGGTAACACTTAATTCACCGACCCACCTCTTTCACAGTTATAGTCCATGAAAAGACCAGCAACATTAAAGGTCCATCTAGCTGAGAAAAAATATCACCATAATAGTAATTAGTATCCCCCCAGACAAGAGAGACTCTATCTTTAGTTGGGATCTTCATTGCAAATCCGTTTGCAGAGCATTAATGAACGTCCATATTATCATGGTTAGTCTCTCCAGGCCTTCAGGTGAAGTAGGTTAAAAAGGGATATAATAAGAGTATTACCTGGTATACCAATCATTTCCAACCCACACACACAGAGTCATGCACTGTTGATAAAAACGTACAAGGTGGATTAACCAGCTTATTTTTTTTGCCTATTTGTCCATGTTGAACTGTTGGAGTTTGTTCTTACCATTTAATGGGGTCTGGAAGGTCTTCATACGTATAGAAATAATAGTGGTACCCTTTAAACTTCGTTTTCATATACTTATTTCGTATATTCTGCTCTTTGCTTTATAAGATTATTTAAATGCTAGAGATTCCACATAACTATATGCAACGAAGATTAAGAATATTGGGTAATTATGCAGTGCTTTTTTCATTGCAGCCTACAATAGTGGACTCACTGTGTGAGCTAGTAAGGTATATCCTATGAAGGATATAGGAACACTGTCAAGAATTGGCTTGTATCGATATGGTAATTATATACTTCATGACTCATTCTTGCACCTTTGTGCATGACTGCTAACTGCTAACGTAGGCGAGTATGTCCGTGAAATGGGCAACTTACACAGTGTAGATGTTTGGGCACAGTCAGGCTCCTGGTTGGCAGGAAGTAGAACGCTACAACGATAGCCGAATCCCACAGTTTGGCATCTGGCACACACCCCGGCCCACATGCTATAGAGATATTCACCATAAATAAAAAATAGATTTATATACCCCCTGAACCTCTCACTAAAGTGGTGGCAGTATCAATGGCATACTTTTTTTTGCTACTGTATCTGGTAAATATATATATTATAATATCTAGTAATAGATATATATAGATATATTATATTATATATATCTATTATTACAGTATGTTGTTACATCATAGTATTGGCAGCTAAGTAAATTGTACTAAAATGTAAATATATATTATGTTCCGCAATTGACGTCAGATTTGATCTATACACTTTAATTGGCAGTTCTGGCTGCGAACTCATCCTTAGAAATTTGTCAACTATGTATCAAGGCAATTTGGCAAGAATAGGAATGCGAAAGAGCCTTATTTCATTTTAACGTTCTAACGCACATCAAGGTATCCAGGGCTATTTTTCTCGACTAATTTTGTGTCAGTTTACATAGGAGTTATAAACGTACAAGGATAAAGTTAGAAGATGTCATGGGCATTGTAAATATAACCCTGCAGAATAATCATTCTTTAAGGTTCCTGAATCTATACTAGATATTGCACCTTGTGTCTGGCACTGGAATTACACCCTGTAGATTCATACTCACTTGGACTGGGCCGGTTACTGGAATCAGCTGTTGATGGTGTTGGTACTTGACTCATTGAAGGTTTTATACGCTAGGTGGAGGGGTATTGAAGACTACTAGATAGTGGACTCCCGTGAAACTGAGGTGGTGGGAGTTGGTTGTAAACACATGACCCAAACATAACCTTGTCAGGTGTGTCATCACATTTCCTACATTTTGCACTAAATCAGCAGCGCATCAATGTCTGAGGTTTTGAGATAATGTCGACCTTGGGCACAGAAGAATATTAATGAGGCTTCGAATTCAGCATTTGTCGAATAAGAGAAAAAACTGTCGTAGATTCACCCATGATTGGCGCCCTCTAACAAATATAATCTGATGACACGATTTGCAGATTGGTCCAATTATAATAATGATAAGAACACTAAAGTACATTGTCATCTCACACAGCAGATTCCCTCCCTACACTGTCTTATCCCCCGCAATTGTCACAGAAGGCAGGGGCTTGAGCACTTAATTGTGTCACTTTCACTTGCTATCAATTAGGTGTAAATAGTTGTTCAGCATTTGGTGGTATTCTTTTTAGGGTTGGCAAGACTTAACAGGCACAAGAGCCATGATTGTAGCCGTGTCTATAATCATTGTCGGGATTCCATGTATTACTAGGCCAATAATATTGATGCAGATTTTACTGCATAAGTATAATCCCCTTAACGTATTTCAACAGCAAAGAACATTTTGCATTGGTACAGTATGAGATTACCATTTTTAGTATCCTCTCTGCATGTGGCATATATTGACTTCTTTCTCTCTTTCCTTAACGTTCTGGACTACTCACCATGGGACCTCAGTAGCAGTATGTATGAAGTGACGTCGGTAAGGCATTTTTGTCATGTTTTGTGTGTCTGTGGCGGTGCGACATACTGTATGCAACTGATATCTATAAGAATTGTGGACACTAGTGCCACTCTTGTGCACGATAATCTATTGAATCCGTCTGTCACTAAACCTTTTCTATGCAATAAGTAGTATACAACCAACCATTCTTAGGCGGATCGCGTTCTTATGTATAAACTCCACCGAATGGACTCTTCGTAGTGTCTGAGAAGAGCACTCAAAGCCATGTGTGCGTGTATTACTACCATGAGTGCTAAAGTAAAGCTGAGAAGATCCAGTAGGTGTCGTTAGAATGAAGGAGACTAAGCTTCGTGTGTCCTACTCTGTCCTTCTACTACACTGAGTTAATTGTAGACGGTACACAGAATACGAAAAAATGCTCCCAATGTACGAAACATGATAATTACACTACAAAATATGCTGTCTAGATAGATTATGTGGGAGAAACGTGGCTTATGGTCGCAATGGCCACTTCATTTCCATTTTAAAAAAACAAATACTTAAGCCTCACTAAACCACATAACCTCGCTCTATTATAGTTTTTCAAATGGTTGATATTTATTACAATAGTATTTGTATTCATAACAGCAAAGTGGTGGCCGAATTACTTGTATTCATCTCTAATGCCTAAATATCTTAAACACAAGTCTATATTGGATCATAGAAGCCGTTGGGGTTTCATTAAAAGTGTGATTATCATTATAGAGCACTTCTCTATTCAAATAACGATAAAAACCAGTGGCAATCCCCAAGAAGCCTAGTAGCGAAACGACTCTAGTACATTCTAATATCATTGTCTAACTTTCTCTGAAAGCCCCACGCATTTCTGCCTTGATTAATGGCCAGTATACATATTAACAGCGGGTCCCCTGGCAGTCGCCATTCAAACTGAACTTGGACTGCAGGATCCCTGCTGTGTTAATTCCTATGGGTCGTTAGTCATATGGCAAAATGTCCTTAAACGACATGCCTCAGACTAGCCCAGAACATACCCACACATACCGCGCACATACTACCCAGAATGTATTCACAACCGGCTAGTTTACAAAGCCATCTATAGTTGCAAATTAGAATAACATTGCCTCTACTGTACATAACAGCAATAAGGATTGGTAGGTTACTGAGATAGAGGATTTTATGGATCAATATGGGACAGAGAGTGTACAGCTTTAGTAGGGCAAGACGCAGAATTAAGGTGATAATGATAAATGTCGTGAATAAGCTTAAGTCTCGTCTCATCCGATAATCCATCGCAACCACGTATTCTAAAACTGATTTGTATTGTACGTAACGTATATGTACCGATAAAATATTTATCTAATTATTTTAAAATAATATACAGGTTTATATATAAAAATATATAGTATTTGGGTATTTCTCAGCCCAGTGTCGATATGAGCGTTATAGGTGCTTTTGTTTAGGGAAGCTAAGAAGCCACGAAATGGCTGTGGTTTTTTCACTCCAGTAAGGACATGTGTTTGGTCCGAAATATGTTATATGTAACTAACAAACAAAAACCTGGATATTGTATCATCATTCCTAGATAAACAACAAGAGGAAACTACATGAAATGCCGGGTGCTCTAGCATATCCATGTGCTTTTCTTTCGTAATTGTCCATGGGGACCATGCAGAATGCACATAGACCAAGATCTGGCACTTTCGCGCCATCCGTTTTAAAAACATTCAAAGACGAATTTGTCGCCAAACATGACCGACGTTTCATCTTTCACAACGTAGTCATCAGGTGCCAAATAAGATAAGTATGAGTAAAGGCCCTTCTATAATCGGGGCTGTACACATCCCGAGCCATTGCTAGTCAGAAGGAAGGCATTATTGACCGCTATGTCACCTCTGTTAATAAGATAATCTTGAGTCATGAAAATTATCGGACTTGAATTTAAAATCCGCAAAATGCTAAAAATCTCGCAAATTGCAAATTCGCATATTCCTTACCATTAAGTATCATTAACTCTACCTATTATCTCAACATTTTGACACTAAAACCGATAAAAATGAAACACTGAAGAAACGGTTAACAAATACACACTTAGGATAAAACATAAGGTTTCATACCTGAACAAAGACCACATAACGTTGCAGCACTGATCACATCCGCCAGTGTGAATAATGCACGTTATCCTGTGCCAGCAACACCAGGTCCATCCCAATGTATGCTTGTGCATCATGAATGTATAGAAAACGCGTAACTGGAGTAATGGTTATCATATCATACAGTAATTCTGCTCCTGCAAGTGCCAAGGCAATGATTGGAGCTGCCGTCAGACTAATTCCTGTATGAGATTCCTCCAGCACTCCGATGTTGACGTGCATTGCCTATGTGAGGATGCACATACTGTTGCCCGATGAGGATCGTCTTGATCAGATGTAGACAAATTTGTAGTGGTATAACCTATAGAATGGGACTCGATGTCAATGAGGGTTATATTGGGAGTAGTTGTCCAGAAGTTGACTACTTGACATTGTGGAAGGTTACTGTGTGTGAGAAAGGTTTCGCTGTTGTCAATGGTGGGAATCATGAATGGGGAGGTTGTTGTAGTTGATGTGGAAATTGAAGGAGTTTCCTTGGGTTGTTGATACTGTTGGTAAAGAGTAATTCTTTTCTGATTTGTAGTTAGCACGTCACCTGGCGCTTTTTTGATGGTATGATGAGGTAGAAATGGTCGGTTTTTTGTTGGTTCACAATACTTTAGAACAACACTCGATTCTCATCCTATAGTTATGAACACTGTGTTGAACGCACCCTTTCTGATCTTTTTTTTTTACAAATTTTTACAGAGCCTAGTCCACGTATTCAGGTCACATTTGTAAATTTGTATTTCAAATCTTCACGCTTGAACCTGAACTCTATATCTTCGCATTAATTTTCGTTTTCATTTCCTTTTGCGTACAGATCTGATATCCTCTTGCTTATTCCTACGCAGCTTTCCGTCTCTCTCCACCGCAATGATCCTAAATGTAGTTTATTAGTATCAACTCACTTGCCGAATACATTGCATTTTTATATGCACACTTTGCGAAGAATAGTGGAGGGGTAACTGGTGTAGAATGTGTGAGTTGATGAGGAGGATACGGTGCAGGAGTATTGTTGTTTGTGATGGTTTGATAGAGGTAGAAATGGTCGGTGTTGTTTGGTTCACAATATTTAGAACAACACTCCAATTCTACATCCTATAGTTAGACACTTTTGAACCATCCTTTCTGATCTTTATTGTTACAAACCAGTCCCTATTCAGGTCACATTTGTAATTTCTCTTATTTCTTCACTGCTTGAACCTGAATAATCTACAATCTTCGCACTCTATTTTGTTTTCATTTCCTTTTGCGTAACAAGTCTGATATCCTCTTGCCTTTATTCCTACGCTAGGCTTTCTGTCTGTCTCTCCTCCCAATAGCCAAATGTAGGTTTATTTGTTATCAAACCCAGCTTGTCCAATGACATTGCATTTTATATGCACAACTTGTCGAAGAAGTAGTGGAGGGGTAACTGGTGTAGAATGTGGTGGTTGATGAGGAGGAATAGGTGTGGAGTTATTTGTTGTTTGTGATGGTTTGATAGAGTAGAAATGGTCGGTGGGTGGTGTTGTTGGTTCACAATATTAGAACAACACTCGATTCTCATCCTATAGTATGACCTGTTTTGAACCAGCCTTTCTCTGATCTTTATTGTTACAAGCCATCCACTATTCAGTCACATTTGTAAGTCTGTATTTCTTCATCACTGCTTGATCTGCAACTTCTACAGCTTCGCACTGTATTTTGTTTTTCGATTTCTTTTGCGTACAGATCTGATATCCTCTTGCTTTTATTGCTACCATGGCTTTCTGTCTCTCCACCCCAAAACCAAATGGTAGGTTATTGGTATCAACCAGCTTGACCAATGAAATTGCATTTTATATGCACATAACTTGTTGAAGGAGTAGAAGAGGACGCGCAAAGAAACAGAATAGAAACAACAAGTTGCAAAAAGCGTAAGCGAACAGGGGCGCAGTAGGGACAAGTACCTAAAACTAAGAATAAAGGAAGGGGAAAGCAGAAGGGAGCGGGTGTAAAGGAAGAAAGTGAGATTAAGGTAAGGAGATTTAGGGAAAAGGCAGAGAGCGGAAGATAGGAAAGAAAAGCCGCACGGAATGGGGAAGAAGAAGAGAAAGGTAGAGAGGTGGAGCATGGGGTTGTACAGGAGGCGAAAAACCGGGGTCTCGGAGAGAAACAGAAAAGCGAGAAAGTGATGCGCGACAAAGCAATACACAATTCAAGCATACGGACAGCAGAGTTAGTGGGCAAGACCCTGGGAAGTAGAGGGAGGGTAAATACAAAGAGAAGCCAACGAACAGCGCAGTGACTGGGACCTTGGTGCTGTGGAAGATAAAAAAAATCTGAGAAATTGGCGGCCGGACAAAGGGTGAAAAGCGGGTTGGCAGAATCGATTGGGGGCGAAAAGGAGGGAGGTGCGCAAGGTGAAACAAAAAAAAATCAAAGAAAATTTCAACAGAAACATCACCTCGGCCCGGTTAAAGTACGATATTATAAGCACGAGGGGCGGAGGCGGGGCAGCAGAGTGCGGGAAAAACGATTGGAAGGGAAGTCATTGGGTAACTGTTATTGGTTGTGGTGATGAGGGGGATGTGGTTCTCAAAAGTTATGTCTTTTTGTTGTGGAGGAGTACTTGTTGAGAGCTTGAAGTTTGACTACTGTTTGTAGAGAGTGTATTTCTGGAGTTTGTTACAGTTCTCTGGCGTTTGTGGATTGTGTGATAGAGGTAGAACACCCTGGCACAAAAAACAAAAATCCGTTGATGTTGTTTGAACTTAGGGAAGAAGTTTGTGAGAGGGTAAAATGTGTAGTTGTTCTTGGGGGTTGCGGTTCAGAATCTGATGACACTGATTGTGAATGGAATCTTGTTTGAAGGGGTGTAGTTGATGCTGTGGTACAAGACTGTAGTTCGGGAGTTTGAGTTACCGTCTCTGGCGTGTGTGATTGTGGTGATCGAGGTCCGAATCGTTGAAATTTGTGACTTGGTGAAGAGTATTTGAGAGGGTAAACCTGTGTAGTTGGTGTGGTTGATGTTGGGGGTTGCGGTTCAGAAGTTGATGTCACTGATTGGGGGATGGCGTACTTGTTGAAGGGCTTTGTGGTTGATTATCTGTGTTGGTACAGACTGTATTTCTGGAGTTGTGTTACAGTCCTCTGGTGTTTGTGATGGTGTGATAAAGGTAGAAATTGTTTGAATGTTGGTGTGTTGACTTGGTGAAGAAGTAGTGTGAGGGTAACTTCTGTAGTTGTGTGGTTGATGTTGGGGTTGCAGTCAGAATTGATGTCCACTGATGTGGATGAGTACTTGTGTGAAGGGCTTGTGTTGCTTCTGTTGGTACAGCTGTATTTCTGGAGTTGTAGTTACCGTCTCTGGTGTTTTGTGATTGTGTGATAACGGTAGAAATTGTTGATGTTGTTGAACTTGGTGGAGAAGTAGTGATGAGGGTAACTCTGTAGTTGGTGTGGTTGATGTTGGGGGTTGCAGTTCAGAAGTTGATGTCACTGATGTGGATGGAGTACTTGTTGAAGGGCTTGTGGTTGATTCTGTTGGTACAGACTGTATTGCTGGAGTTGTAGTTGCAGTCTCTGGTGTTTGTGATTGTGTGATAGAGGTAGAATTGTTGATGTTTTTGTTGAACTTGTTACGAAGTGTGGAGGGGTAACTGGTGTATTTGTTGTGGTTGAATGTTGCGGGATGTGGTTCAGAAGTTGTACTGTTGGTAAAGATGTTTTTTTCTGAGTTGTAGGTTACATCACTGCGTTTTTGATGGTATGATAGAGTTAAATGGTCGGTGTTGTTGTTTGGTTCACATATTTTAGGACCAACACTCATTCTAATCCTATATTAGAACCCTTTTTGTAACCAACCTTTCTGTTCTTTATTGTTACAGACCAGTCCACTATCCAGTCACATTTGTAAATTTGTTTTTGTTTTTTTTCTTCACTGGCTTGAACTGATAGTCTCATTCT
>WSYH01001149.1:0-14523 GCA_036426205.1 Ascaphus truei
TCTCATACCTTATCAGGGTGCTGGGTCGGTGCAGGCTGGGCTCAGTCTCTCATACCATATCAGGGTGCTGGGTCGGTGCAGGCTGGGCTCAGTCTCTCATACCTTATCAGGGTGCTGGATTGGTGGAGGCTGGGCTCAGTATCTCATATATTATCAGGGTGCTGGATAAGTACAGGCTGGGCTCAGTATCTCACACCCTATCAGGGTGCTGGATCAGTACAGGCTGGGCGTAGATATACTGATGGAATAAGGAAGGGCACCAGGAACTTTTTTTTAGTACAAACAGGAGCTTTATTAACAGCCGTTGATAATACTCCAATCAAGACGTTACTATAGACACTTTAACTGGTGAACAACCATGTTTGTGCTCTTTAATTCTTCCCTGTTTAATCCTTAGTCTCTCATGCTAGAGAGGTATTTAAGATGGTTGATGTTACTTAAGCGGCCATCTTCTGTGCAGCGTCCGTAACTATTTATATTAATCGGGCCCCATCTTATGTTACCCTGACTACTAGGAACTGCGGGAGCACTAAACCGCGTGCAAGGTACTGCTTGTATCTCTTAGGCTGCGCTTATAGTGCCGGCGACGTCGCGGCAAAACAAATGTATTGCCGCCGTCGCGTGCGCTTATAGTAAACGCGTCGTGGCGGCGCAAAATATGGAAGCCGGTCAAATTTGACCTTTCAGAGGCTGTCGCCACATGTGACAGCCTCTGAACCAATGAATGGCCAGGCCGCTTGCGACGTCGCTGCAAAGCGAAATACAACTTTCGCAGTATAAGTGCAGCCTTAGGCATTCCGTGTCGGAGACAACATGGGACCTGTTCTCGGCAGGGCCGTTCTGAGTAGGTCCCAGGGCCCTACTTGTATAACCCATATTGGACATAGGCTTCCTGTGCAGGAGCCTGTAAGCTTCTGTACTTCCATGGGTAGGGACGCTAAGTGGAGAGGACACTGTAATGAAAATAGCACGCCATGTGAGGTCACAGCGCCATGCGCTGTGATGTTGCCCTGACTACGGGATGCCGTGTGGCGCTGTATGCCTTGACAACGCGATGCCACAGGGCGTGTCGGGGGCGTGGCCATGACGTCACAGAGCTGGTCCGCCCAATGAGGGCTCACGTGACCTGGCCATCGTGCGGCAAAGACGAACTTTTTTGTCTCGCCACGCATCGGTCGCCTCGCCGCTCACATGCGCACTATGCACACGCGCATTGGCCTCCACTGGTTTGTTTTCGGCACGAGCAATGTCGCTCGCGCCATCTACTGCACTATGGCCAAAGCCTTACACATAGGGCTCTGCACCTTCAGGGCCCTGCCCCCTCATTGCTAAATGTGCAGGGGCTTCTGGGAGTTGTAGTCCAGCTCCAACGTTTGAACAGTTTTACAGCAAGACCACAAATCCCATAATCCCTTGTGTAATGCCCAGAAAGCGGAGATCACATGACAGGCATCAGCCAATCAGCACAGAGGATCCCAGGGATGTTCTAGTTCCTATGGGGAGGTAGGGCCAGTACCCCCTGCTCTCCTCTCTACCTCTTGCACCCCCTACCCCCTCTGTCTCTCCATTCTGCCCACCTTACTGCCCATATCTCTGCTTCCTGCACCCATTGCCTCTCTCCCACCTGCACCCACTGCCCCTCTGTCTAAGGCCGCGTCCATAGAGCAGGATACGGCCCCAGCTCCGTAGCTCATGCCGAAACAAACACTAGGACGCCAATGCATATGTGCATAGTGCGCGCTCACATACGCTATAGGGAGAGCGGCGCTTCAAAATACAAAAAAGTTAGTAATTCAAGCACGACGCCGGGTCACGGAGGAGCGCGGAAGCTAGCGCATTCTACTATGGACGCGGTCTAACTCTCCTGCACCCACTGCCCCTCCATCTAACTCTCCGCCTAGGGGCCCCAGAGGGTCTTAATCTGCCTATTCTGGACCCAAGCCCACTGTAGCCTGTGATTAGGTCCATGTAGCATATACTCGTCCCCTTTAAAAGCACACAAAGTCCTTCTATTTCCTTTAACTTTATAGGGTGGGAGTAACAGAAATATAAAAGCACTTGCATGCAGTTTTGGTGGTAGGAAGTGTCCCTTGTGAGGGGAAGGTAAAAAGGATCCCCTTTCTAAGGGAGCAGTGGAAGATGCATCTACTCACAGTGTCTGCTGCTGATAAGAGAAAGCACACTTCCCTTTCCAGACAGGAACAAGCCAACGGGGCACAATTATAAACAGAGAAAGGCAGGGGAGAGGGCTAAACCAACTCAAGCTATGAGCAGTGAGAGGTTGCCAAGGCAACTGGCTGGTGGCTTGAGGAAAGGCTACATTGTAGCAACAATGTTGTAACTACACAGCAGCACTGGCTGCTTCAGAACAGGGAAACATGCAACTTTATATGTGAGTAACTACTCCCAGCTCCAAAAATAGCAATGTAGAGACTCTGAGACAAGCGCTGAGAGACCCAAAATAGAAATAGTAAATATAGCTAAGAAAGTACAATGCGGATCTAAATCCGTAGCAACGCAGGTAAGAAATCACAGGCAGATGTCATCGCATTAAATGTAGCTGTAAGGAAAGTGACTGGAAGGGAAAGATGGACCGTATAAGAGAACTGCTGGAGAAACTGAAGCAAGCCTTGAACCGTGCCCCTAGTAACCCAGTTAGCATATAGTTCTCAGTCCTAACTTCTGCATCCCACAGTATCCAGAGGTATAAGTATGAATACCTGAATCCTTGTGTTATAGCCGTAGAGATCCCGCGTGCTGAGGCCGTGGTAATGACTGGAGCCTCGGACGGTCCGGGAAGAGCTCTGGGCTGATGCACGTGGAGGTGCCCGTCTCCTGACGGCGTTCTCCCGTGATGCGTAGCGAACTGCCAGAACCTGCGTTGCGGAAATGCGTCACTCCAATGGTAAGATGATAGAATGCAAACAAATTGGTTGAACAGCAGGAACCGGAGGAAAGCACCAATCAACTCACCAGATGTAGAAAAAATAAAAAAAAGTTTAATAATTCACATACTAAAAAAACAAAAAACAAACTAACATAAAAGAACAATTCCTCCTACGCGTTTCAGGCTCTCCAGCCCTTTCTCAAGGAACATGCAACTTTCCCTGGGGAGAGCTGGCAGCCTGGGAGCAGAAAATATACACAGAAAACATACAATCCTGTTTCAGGACACGGGCACTGCATCAATTGTGGGTTATTTTGTATATAACTATTACCACAGAGGGGGAAAAAAAGAGTTGCGAGAAATATTATATATTCAAGTATCGTCACTCATGCAGGTATTCTAAGGCTTGGTCCCCACTGGCTACTGCAGCGCTCGCTATGGCGGGCGCTGCGGGGACAAGAGCCGCCTCTCAATGGGGCCGGGCCCGCTGCGCGACGAGTTTTTCAGACTCACATTAAAATTGTGATTAGACCTAGCAACGGGGCGCTAGGCCACGCCCCCCGGCGGTTCAGCCAATGAGGGCGAACCTGCCAGGTGATGTAATGGCCGCGCCCTTGTCACTCCCCAGTGACGCCCCCCAATATTTTTCCCCCTACAGCTCTCTGCAGACCGGGGAATTCGGCTGCACGCGCCGCCAGCCTCGCAGGCGCGTGCAGCACAGGTGTGCAGGGCCGTAGCCTAACAGGGGAGTGCAAACATTTAGAGCTGCGCCCCCCGGCCTGCTCCCCCTCGCTCTCGCGCCCCCCTACCTGGTTTGGCGGCGTCAAATGACGCTGTGGGGTCATGTAACGTCACGTGACCCCGCTGCCATGGAGACGGACGGGTGACGTCACTCCGCATGACAACACGGCGTCATTTGACGCGGCGTTGCCATGGCGACGCGTCACAGCAACGCATCTGAGCCATGGTAAGTGGGTTGCAGAGGCCTCACGCGATCCCCCGGCATTTAATTTAAATGCTTCAGGGAAGAGCGCGGGGCCCCCCAAAAAAAATCCCACGCCCCCCACTTTGCGCCCCGCTGCTCTAACTAACCTCCTGCTTTAATAAGTACTGTATCTGTATCTCCCCGTTGTTGCTACTCTCTAGGGCAGCATTAGCCAGGCCTGATTGCATTCCTCCCATGCTATTATATCTGCCTGCGCTGAGCTGCAGAAGGAAGCCCTACAAGAGAGCACAGCCTAATCTCCACTTGTTAATAAGAATCAGGCGGCCCCTCTAATCACCTCCACATTAAACACTTGGCGGCTTCCTCACTAAATGGTTAATCCTTCAAATACCCAAAGTTAAAACAGGGTCACAGAAATAAGCTATCCACTCGCTCTGAGATTTGGCCGTGTGCATACACCTGTATACTGTATTTATCTGTTTATTAAGGCAGTGCGGCTTTTCGACCTGCTGCAAACGGAGGGTTAGTCAGAATTCTAACGTGTTATTGGCAGCCCCCTCTGGTGTGGTGGTAACAGTATTCTGTGGGGTTCCGTGAGCCAAACCGCGCAAAGTGGGTCTAGCAAGGGGCACGTTTCATTTGTTCGTTCCCCCTGCAGCTGCATCCCTTGTTAACCCACTGTATGCCAGAAGTGGAAGCAAAACACAAAAAAAATATTCCTCTCGCAGTCCAAAAAAAATGGGGTAGAACCGTTTCTGTTTATACCTGGGGTACACATCTCCAGTCCTCAAGGGCCAACAACAGGTCAGGTTTTAAGGATATCCCTGCTGCATTAGAGGTGGCTCAATCAGTGGCTCAGTCAAAGACTGAGCCACTGATTGAGCCACCTGTGCTGAAGCTGGGACTGATTGAGCCACCTGTGCTGAAGCTAGGACTGATTGAGCCACCTGTGCTGAAGCAGGGATATCCTTACACCTGACCCCTTGGTAGCCCTTGAGGACTGTAGTTGGCCACTCCTGGTTTATAACAAAGCTCTGGCGGGTAAACACCCCAACTGTTGTTACTCCTCCTGCCGGGCCATCAAAGGATCATCACTTAAATAAATAATGCGGAGTTATTTGAAGAGTTCTCAGATTTTCTGTGCTTGCCTCCAAAGGTGTTTGCAGGGAAAGTAATCCAAATCTTGTCTAATTGGGTTTTATCTGCCTGCACATCAGTCGCAAGGAACTGTCACTTCTTTCATCTCGAGACTGCTTGGGCCCCTGAACCAATTTGGCGTCCGCGCAAAGGGTATTAAACCAAGTCTGTGTTTGTGCTGTGCTGTTTTTGGCTGTATTGTAGTTTAATAACCGGCAGAGTCACAGGGGAAAGTCATTTCCGACATTATGGGATCAAATGAAACAAGAAAAGCCTCGGATTTCAGAAAGGAGTTCCCACTTACTGACTTCTGATCTGCACATTTTGGAAATAATATATAGCTTCATTATGCTTCCTTGCCCATATCTGATTGAACATTTGTTTTGCATCTCTGAAAAAGTCGGTGACCCCTGTTTAATAAATGGGAGGCCAGTAACCAGCCCCAGGAGGTGGACACAGCGGCGCCTTGAATATGGAGTACAATTTTGGGCACCACTCCTTAGAAAAGACATTATGGAACTAGAGAGAGCGCAGAGAAGAGCCACCAAATTAATAAAGGGGATGGACAATCTAACTTATGAGGAGAGGCTAGCTAAATTAGATTTATTTACATTAGAAAAGAGTCGTCTAACTCAAGGTCATCCCTTAAGGTTGGAGGAAAGGGGATTTCACCAGCAACAAAGGAAAGGGTTCTTTACAGTAAGGGCAGTTACAGTGTGGAATTCATTACCCATGGCGACTGTGATGGCAGATACAATAGATATGTTCAAAAAGAGGTTGGACATCTTTTTAGAAAGAAAAGGTATACAGGGATTAACCAAATAAGTAAACATTGGAAGGATGTTGATCCAGTGAGTAATCCGATTGCGAATGTTTGGAGTCACGAAGGAATTTATTTCCCCCTTATGAGATATCATTGGATGATATGACTCTGGGGTTTTTTGTTTGCCTTCCTCTGGATAAATAAGTAAGTATAGATATAGGATAAAGTATCTGTCGTCTAAATTTAGCATAGGTTGAACTTGATGGACGTTCGTCTTCTTTCAACCTCATCTACTATGTAACTATGTAACTATGTAACTATGTGACTATGTGACTGTCACTATCTAACTACGTAACTATGTCACTATCTAACTACGTAACTATGTCACTATCTAACTATGTGGCTGTCTGTGAGTGGGTTTGCTGGCCAGGCACTTCTTGGACCGTGGCTGTGAAAGCTGTGTGTAAGCAGGGTTGCCACCACTTCAGGTTTGACCCGGAGACTACTAGATTCAGCCACGTATCTCCAGGCTACGGGTTTACCTGAGAAATCTCTGGGTGGTGGTAGCGGTGGCATGTGCATGTCCCCCTGCAGGGTCCCGTCAAATGGTGTCGCGTTGCCATGATAACGGGACATTACGTGACGTTGCAGGGTCACGTTGCCATGACAACGGGATGTTTTCATGGCAACTGGATACCGCATGATGCTGCGATGTCACATTGCCATGGCAACGCTCAGCCATATTGACGGGACCCTGCAGGAGGAGAAGCCGGGAGATGCCGGGCGATGTGGGGAGAAGCGGGGAGATGCCGGGAGAAGCGGGGAGATGCCGGGAGAAGCGGGGAGATGCCGGGAGAAGCGGGGAGATGCCGGGAGAAGCGGGGAGATGCCGGGAGATGTGGGGAGAAGCGGGGAGAGCGGGAGAAGCGGGGAGATGCCGGGAGAAATCGGGAGGATGTGCCGGGAGAGAGGCGGGGAGATGCCGGGAGAAATCGGGAGATGCCGGGAGAAGCGGGGAGACTGCCGGGAGAAGCGGGAGATGCCGGGAAGCGGGAGATGCGGGGAGATTGCCGGGAGAAGAGCCGCCACCGGAGGAAGTGAGAATAAATATATAATATATGATAAATTAATTGGAAAGTCTCTGGGTTAGACTTTAATAGAGGTGGCAACCCTTTGTCAAGCTAAGGGGGGGGGGCAACACCAGTGGGCCACCAACAGATCAGATTTCAAGGATATCCCTGCTTCCACAGGTGGCTCAATCAGTGGGTCAGTCTTCGACGAGACCGTGTGACCAATGTCCCATTCTGGGTTAAGAGGACCTCCCTGAGACAGTTAATATGTGTTCTTTATCATTGCTGTATGTATGTATGTGTGTATGTGTGTATGTGTGTATGTGTGTATGTGTGTATGTGTGTATGTGTGTATGTGTGTATGTATGTACAGTATGTACAGTATGTATCTATCCGAAGAGCTTACAATCTAACACACTACAGTGTGTGTGTGTGTGTGTGTGTGGTGGTGGTGGTGGGGGGGGGGTGTAGCTTTTTTTACTCATCATAACTGTATTGTGTATTTGATTGAATATGTTAGAAAGACGTCTTCTCGCGCTGTACATGTGAATGTAGCAGATATCTTCCGAGACAAGTACATTAAATAGGGGCACATGAGGTTAATAGATAATTGTATATAATACATGTCTGCCTATCTCCAGTAAGAAACGGTAACAAACATATTTAGAAGATGATTGACATCCACCTTAATTTCTCTCGCCCACTCAATATGTGAATTCACAGCTCGGTGATGGATTGTGGTCCTATTTGTTAGAATGTATCTGAGCAGCGGCAGTGGGAAGCAGCTTCCCGGAACAACAAATGGAAAATTAAACTTATGGGTATAGCCAAGTGTCTATGGCAGGGTTGGGCCTCTCCAGCCTCAAGGGCCCCCAACAGGGCAGCTTTTTAGGATATCCCTGCTTCAGCACAGGTGGCTCAATCAGTGGCTCATTCTTCGACTGAGCCACTGATTGAGCCATCTGTGCTGAGCAGGGATATCCTGAAAGCTGACCAGTTTGGTGGCCCTGACTTGAGGACTGGAACGAACCACCCCCTGGTCTGTCGGCAAAGCTTGGGTCTCTTTACTCTACCCATTGGTTCTAGAAGCACTGTCCTTCCAATGAAGGGACTTTAACTATAACTCCTTCTCAGCGCGCGCACTGGCTCGGTGACTTGCTTGTTGTAATAGTGTTGCCAACCTCTTGGAAGGGGAAGACGTGTTGAGGGCCAAATGGAACAACTTGGTAAAGTCACCCAGGATACATTTTTTCTTGGGGCAACGACAAATTGAGGTCCTGGAAGAAGAGCGGAAAACTTCCCGGGCGTACGTCACCTGTGGCTGTGATTAGTTATTTGTATATCCTTGTTAGCTCAGGGGCAGGTAACTATGTTACTATCCTCTTTTGCCATCCTCACTCTTAGGCTATAAATATTAAAGGGCCATTAATAGGAACGATCTGTGTATACGTTTATAGCACTCGAAAGGAGGTTAGAATCATTATCAGCTAATGACATTTGCTTCTCCCTTTATTTTAATAATCAGACATGCCAGCCGTAAGCCATCGCTTCGATTCCGTCAGCGGCAATGGAACACGTCAGCCATTAAACAACCCGTTATAATTCCATCCCAGAGTTCTCCTTAGTGCTCATTCCCTACGCTCGCTTGCTGCGTGTGTTGGTCGCTACACGATGTTATTTTACTGACAATCAGGATCCCATTACAACAGGAAAACGGTTCGTTAGGAGAGAATTGCCGTTGTGTGGGGAAAGATGGCTGACCTCACGCTCAGGCTAGCTCCCTCTGCTCTCCATCAGGTGTTCACATACACCAGGGAATTGCTATATTTGTGCACTAGTCCTCTGACCGATATTTACGTGTTTAAGCACGGAAGGTATTGTTAGCATGTTGAACAGAGGAAGGAACGATGCTTCTTAGCTAGCATGGGGTGGGCAACGAAAAAAGCAAAACAGTTCTACAGTTTTCACACCCGTCCTCTGCCAAGGGTCCCAGTGTGGCCATCTTGGCGTGATAGTGGCGTCACGGGCACTACAGCACAGAATCTTCCATTCAGCCAAAGGTAATTAGTCCTCCAATACTAACGACTATACAATACACCCAGCGAAATAACATCCAACATCAAGAAGCCAGAGCACAGCACAGTGTAATAAATAGGAAAGTAGTTTTATAATTAAAAGTGTCTTTCCTTATACGCTAAAAACAACAATCTTATTTTGTACCACTTGCTTATGAATGTCGTAGGAAGCCCCTCTCTATATGTCTGTCTCTCCTGCTGCCCCGGGTGCTACCAACTGGCCGAGAGAATAAGGTGACGCTTTCATTCCATGCTGAGGATGTCACTGCCCTCACTTGGGAGAGAGCACCGATAACCATCAAGGAGGAGGAAAGCAGGGGATTCTGGGAGACCGAATACTGTAGCAACTACAAAGTGGCAGCCCTTAACCCTTTCCGTTCCCGGAGGGGCGGCAGCACCAGAGGATTATGGGAGCTCTTCCATTCAGATGAGCGCATATCTCCCGTAGAAAACGGACAAAGACCTTAAAATCGCGACGCTCGCGGCCAACTCACGGCAAGGGTTGCCAACTCTAGTCCTCAAGAGCTACACAACCAGGTCAGGTTTTCAGGATATCCCTGCTTCGTACAGGTGGCTCAATCAGATGTTTCAGGCGAAGACAGAGCCTCTGATTAGCCGCCTGTGCTGAAGCAGGACTGAATGAGCCACCTGTGCTAGCAGGCTATCCTGGAAACTGACCTGTTGTTAGCTCTTGAGGACTGAGTTGGCCCCGTGCCTATGGGTGAATATTAAAAGGTAAATCGGTAATCATTAGGCGGTGGAGCGGTGGCTGATAGGAGGTTAATTACCAGATTTTAGAGATGTTTTTGGGCAGAAATATTAACTAGGAACGGTCAGTAATTGACCCATTATTTATACCTATATCTGTATAATAAATATACATATAATATATATATATATATATATATATATTATAATATATATATATTATATATATCTATACTATTTTATATAGCTTATTCTTTATTATATATAATCTCTACTCAATTTTTTTATATATATATATATATATATATACACACACAGTATATACATATATACATATATATTATTCATATTAAATGAAGAGAACGACATCCTTTAGCACTCTAGGACAGGATCATTTCATGTGTTGTTACAGTCTGAATGGAAATATTTTTATATTTTAGATGAACATTTTCAAGGCTTTGGGTTGTCTGACAAGGCGGAAATAAGCCTTGTTCTGCTTAAATGAGAGATCCCCCTGTAAACATTCAATTTATTCTGCATGGAGCTAAGCTGATTACCATCAGTATCCATGCATGTTACAGTGATGAATGTGGGGACCCTGCGGAGTTTGCCTGCGTTAATATTTTCAAACTGTAGGACACAGCGGATACACAAAGAAAGTGTCTATTATGTCAACCCATAAAGAAATGGAAAAGATTGAATTGGGACCTGGGGGACTCATTCCTTGCAGCATACGACACAGAACCCTAAGGAGGGGGGATATAGGGATTATATATTAAATTGGGATATGTATTAGGTGATGTATGTATGTATGTTATTTATAAGCGCCATTAATGTACATAGCCTTCACAGCAGTCATACACCGACAGTCATATAAATAATAAATAACGGGAATAAGTGCTTCAGACATTAATAACATTTAGGAAAAGGAGAGTCCCTTGCTCCGAAGACTTACAATCTAATTAAGAGCTTACAATCTAATTGTCATGCTCATTGTAAATGCTATTTGGGCATTAATATTGACAGTTAGGGGCAGATTCCATACCCTTAAGCCAGGAGTGCCAACTCCAGTCAACGACTGAGCACTGATTGAGCCCCTGGCGCAAGCAGGGATATCCTTAAAACCTGACCTGTTGGTGCTCTTGAGGACTGAGTTGTCCGCCCCGCTTTAGGCTCTATTCCTTATGTTATGATGTCACTATCCCAGCGCCAGAGAAACTTTTAGGCCCATTTATTTTGAATGGTCTCTTCTCCCTCCAACAAAGCATTTCCTGGGTATTGAATAGGGATCTGGGGACGGTCAGTGGGAGGAGTAAAGGCGGAGATACTGGATACACATGTAACCCCCTGTGTGTGTGTGTGTGAGCTCACACACTGTCACACTGCCCCCTGTTGGTGTGAGCTCACACACTGTCACAACTGCCCCCTGTGTGTGAGAGCTCACACACTGTCACACTGCCCCCCTGTGTGGAGAGCTCACACACTGTCACACTCTGCCCCCTGTGTGTGTAAGCTCACCACTATCCACTGCCCCCTGTGTGTGTGTGTGAGCTCACACCCTTTCACACTGCCCCCTGGTGTGTGAGAGCTCACACACTGTCCACACTGCCCCGTGTGTGAGAGCTCACACACTGTCCACATGCCCCCTGTGTGTGTAAGCTCACACAACATCACACTGCCCCCCCTGTGTGTGTGAGAGCTCACACCTGTCACACTGCCCCCTGTGTGTGTGAGCTCACACACTGTACACTGCCCCTGTGTGGTGTGACCACACACTGTCACCGCCCCCCTGTGTGTGTGTGGGAGCTCACACACTGTCACACTGCCCCTGTGTGTGTGAGCTCACACACTGTCACACCTGCCCCCTGTGTGTGGTGAGCTCACCACTGTCACAACTGCCCCCTGTGTGTGTGAGAGCTCACACACTGTACCACCTACCCCCCGTGTGTGTGAGAGCTCACACACTGTCACACTGCCACCCTGTGTGTGTCAGAGCTCACACACTGTCCACACTGCCCCCTTGTGTGGAGCTCACCACGTCCACTGCCCCCTGTGTGTGTGAGCTCACACACTATCACACTGCCCCCCTGTGTGTGTGAGAGCTCACACACTGTCACACACTGCCCCTGCCCTGTGTGGTGAGCTCACACACTGTCACACCTGCCCCCTGTGTGTGTGTGTGAGCTCACACACTGTCACACTGCCCCCTTGTGTTGTGTGTGAGCTCTCACACTGTCACACTGCCCCGGTGTGTGTGAGCTCACACACTGTCAACACTGCCCCTGTGTGTGTGAGCTCACACACTGTCACACTGCCCCCCTGTGTGTGAAGAGCTCACACACTGTCACACAAAACCCCCTGTGTGTGTGTCACACACTGACTCACACTGCCCCCTGTGTGGTGTGGAGCTACACACTATCAACTGCCCCCTTGTTTTTGAGAGCTCACACACTGTCACACAACCCCCTGTTGTGAGAGCTCACAACACTGTCCACACTGTCACACTTGCCCCATGTGTGGTGTGAGCTCACACACTGTCACACTCTCTGTGTTAGTGAGCTCACACAACTGTCACACTTTCCCCCTTTTGGTGTGTCTCACACACTGTCACACTGCCCCCGTGTTGTGTGACTTCACCATTGTCACACACTGCCCCTGTGTGTGTGCACACACTGTCACCTGCCCCCAAGGGTGTTGAGCCACACACTATCACACGCCGTGTGTGATAGCTCACACATTTGTCACAACGCTGCACCTTTGTGTGTGAGAGTCACACACTGTCACACTGCCCGCTGTGTGTGAGCTCACACGCTGCCACACCACGCCCCTGTGTGTGTGACTCCACACACATGTCCCACACGCCCCTCCCTGTGTGTGTGAGAGCTCACACACTGTCACACAGCCACCACTGTGTGTGTGCACACACTGTCACACACTGCCCCCTGTGTGTGTGAGCTCCCACACTATCACACTGTGCCCCCTGTGTGTGTGAGAGCTCACCCACCGTCACCACAGCCCCCCTGTGTGTGTGCACAACTCACACGCCCCCTGTGCGTGAGCCACACTTCACACTGGCCCCGTGTGTTTGTATCTCACACACTGTCACATGCCCCCTTGTGTGACCACCAACACTGTCACACTGCCCCTGTTGTGTGAGCTCACAACACGTCCACACTGCCCCCTGTGTGTGTGAGAGCTCACACACGTCACACAGCCCCTGTGTGGTGCCACACACTGTCCACTGCCCCCTGTGTGTTGAGTCACACACTATCACACTGGCCCCCTGGTGTGTGTGAGAGCCTCACACACTGTCACATCCCCCCGTGTGTGTGAGCACACACTGTCACACACTGCCCCCCCTTTGTGCTGAGCTCACACACTATCACCTGCCCCGTGTGGTGAAGCCCACACTGCACACTTCCCCTGTGTGTGTGAGTCACACACTGTCACACGCTCCGTGTGTGTGATGCCACACACTTCACACCTGCACCCTGTGTGTGAGCTCAACACTGTCACATGCCCCTGGTGTGTGAGAGCTCACACACTGTCACACAGCCCCCTGTGTTGTGTGCACACACCTGTCACATCTGCCCCCTGTGTGTTGAGCTCACACACTATCACACTGCCCCCCCTATGTGTGTGGAGCTCACAACTGCCCGCCCTTGTGTGTGAGCACCACCCTGTCAACACTGCCCCCTGTGTGTGTGACGCTCACACACTGTCACACTGCCCCCTGTGTGTGTGAGGTCACACCTGTCACACATCGCTTGCGCCCCCTGTGTGTGTGTGAGAGCTCACACTGTCACACTGCCCCCTGTGTTTGTGAGCTCACACTGTCACACTGCCCCGTGTGTGTGATAGTCACACACTGTCACAACACTGCCCCCCTGTGTGTGTGACTCACACCTGTCACACTGCTGCCCTCCGTGGTGACAGCCACACACTGCACACACTGCCCCCTGTGTGTGTGAGCTCACACACTGTCCCACTGCCCCCTGTGTGTGTGAGCTCACACACTGTACACACCCTGCCCCCTGTGTGTGTGAGCCACACTGTCACACTGCGCCCCCCCTCTGTGTGTGAGCTGAAAACTGTCACCCTACCCCCTGTGTGTGAGCGTCATACAGTCACACTGCCCCCTGGTGTGGTGTAGCTCACACACTGTCACACTGCCCCTTGTGTGTGAGCTCGCACACTGTCACACAGCCCCCTGTGTGTGTGATCTCACACTGTCACACTGCACCCTGTGTGTGTGTGTGTGTGTGTGTGTGGTTAGCTCACACTGTCACACTGCACCTGTGTGTGTGTGTGTGAGAGGCTCACACTGTCACACTGCCCCACCTGCCCCCTGTGTTTGTGAGCTCACACTGTCACACTGCCTCCTTTTGTTGTGCGGCTCACACTGCACAATACACTGCACCCTGTGTGTGTGCTCACACTGTCCACACTGCGCCGTTGTGTGAGCTTACACCTGTCACACTGCAACCATGTGTGTGGAGCTCACACACTGTCACACTCTGCCCCCTGTGTGTGGAGCTCACACACGTCACAGAGAAGCGGGGAGATGCCGGGAGAAGCGGGGAGATGCCGGGAGAAGCCGCCACCGGAGGAAGTAAGAGAAGTAAATATATAAATAGAATGAATAAATTAATTGGAAAGTCTCTGGGTTAGACTTTAATAGAAGGTGGCAACCCTTTGTGCAAGCTAAGGGGGGGGGGCAACACCAGTGGGCCACCAACAGATCAGATTTCAAGGATATCCCTGCTTCAGCACAGGTGGCTCAATCAGTGGGTCAGTCTTCGACGAGACCGTGTGACCAATGTCCCATTCTGGGTTAAGAGGACCTCCCTGAGACAAGTTAATATGTGTTCTTTATCATTGCTGTATGTATGTATGTGTGTATGTGTGTATGTGTGTATGTGTGTATGTGTGTATGT
>WSYH01001149.1:22650-45145 GCA_036426205.1 Ascaphus truei
CACACACTGTCACACAGCTGCCGCCTGTGGTGGTGAGCTCACACACTGTCACAAACTGCCCACCCCTGTGTGGGTTGAAGCTCACACACTGTCCACTGCCCATGTGTGTGAGCTCACACCACTGTCAACACTGCCGCCCCCTGTGTGTGTGACTCACCTGTCCACACCGCCCCCCCTGTGTTGTGCTCGCCTGTCCCACTGCCACTGCCCCCCTGTGTGTGTGAGCTCACACACTGTCACAACTGCCCCTGCCCCCTGTGTGTGTGAGCTCCACTGTCACACTGCCCCCTGTGTGTTGAGCTCACACACTGTCACACACACTGCCACACTCCCCCCTGTGTGTTGGAGCTCACACACTGTCACAACCACCTGCCCCTGTGTGTGTGAGCTCCACACTTGTCACACGCCCCCTGTGTGTGTGTGTAGCTCACACTGTCACCTGCCCCCTGTGTGTGTGTGGAGCTCACACACTTCACACTGCCCCCTGTGTGTGTGTGTGACTACACAGCTGTCACACTGCTGCCCCCTGTGTGTGAGCTCACACACTGTCAACCTGCCCCCCTGTGTGTGTGAGCTCACACACTGTCACACTGCCCCGTGTGTGTGTGAGCTCACACCTGTCACACTGCCCCCCTGTGTGTGTGAGCTCCCACACTGTCACACGCCCCTTTGTGTGTGTGTGAGTCACACCTGTCACACTTGCCCCCTGTGTGTGTGTTAGCTCACACTTCCACACGACCCGCCCCCCTGTGTGTGTGTGTGTGGTGTGGAGCTCACAACCCCCGTCCACCTAGTCCCCCAACCTGGCTGCTACCTCTCATTCTCCCACGTGACTGTATGACATCAGAAGCAGCCAATATAACGCTGTGAAGAGGAGGGACTATGTGAAAGAGGAGCCTTAAAAGGCCCTGTTGGATTAGATCTGCACTCACCTAAGCACAGGAGGTGCCATTCGAGGCCTACAGAGAGAGTGCACGTGGTGACCCGGAGCATGAGAGCGACAGCTCCAAGGCGTGGTCGAGTCTGGGATAAGCGCCGCCGGAGGTGAACTCTCACCCGCATAGACAACAACAGCGGTACCAAGCACCTTTTTGAAGAACAGGCCTCGACACGATACAGCAACCACACGAGCTCCCTACAGGCCCCGGCACATCACAAACCGCCAACACACTCCAGACTGGGTGGGCTGCTGCACCACTGGGCACTGACTCACACCCACTAACACAGCAGCTTTGGGGATTGTGTTTATTGTGTATACCTGTGTGTCCTGATCCTCTGCTGAGGATTACAGAGGCCTCCTGCGTTTATAAGCGTGTAGTAACCTAAGTGAATTACCCATCCGGGTGTGCATTGTTCCTGTCCGTCTGACCCCGGCCCCGTGCGGCCCAGGAAGTGACAAGGCCTCAGGCCCCCCCCCCGCTTATCAGCGTACAGTTGTAAGTCTGAGAGCTAAAAGTGGACGGGTTACATACATATAAAAAGAATGTATGGAAATCTAGATTGCATCAATAAATTGTCTAAATGGTCTGTAATGGTGTCTTCAGCTTAGCAAATACGGGCCTTAGCCCTTCCGCATATCCCCATGGGGTGCGTCAGTGGTCTTCTCTGCCTCCGTGTCCAGTCTGAGGGATCCGGAGCCATACTGGGTCCATGATAAAGGAGATGACGTTGGTTGCCCCTTTTTAATTGACTGCCCAGGAGTTTCTTTATACATCTTTATTTGTTTACGTACACCTTCCACGTTTCCCTGTGTTATGGGCCGATGCACATGTTACACCTATGCGATTTTCTGCTTTGATCCATTAAATGGTATTTACCGCCTGTAAAGCACCCCCGGCAAGGAAGGCGTGATGTAAACGCTGGAGCCTGGAATGATGTGCACTGATGGGGGTTTTTACATCAACCACTCCTCTGACTCATGTGACACACAGCACTGGACAAGACGGTTCATTCATTTCTCCAAACAATAGGGTGATGTATCAAACAATGGCTGGGACAAAACTGATGCTAATAACTACATTTCCACTCGTAGTTTTTTGTATCAAATGTAAGGTAGCAATGGTGTTAGCCGCACTGTGTGCCCAGTGTGGGGTGTCATAGGAAGGGTTATATCGGTAATTTGAGGAGTTGTAGGGGGAGGTTTATATTGGGTATTAGAGGGTTATAGGGAGGGATTATATGGGGTAAGGAGGAGTTTATAGGAGGGGTTTATATCTGGGTCTCGGGGGGTTCTATGGAGGGGTTCTTTGGGACATAGGAAGGGTTCTATGACGGGGTTCAGAGGTAATCTGGAGGATTTCTAGGGTTGGGTATATGGGTCCTCGGCGGCGTTCTCGGAGCTTGGGTATCGTGGGGTCCTCGGCGGCGTTCTCGGGCTGTGGGTCTCTGGGGTAATATGGAGGAGTTTCATAGGATTTGGTATATGGGATCTACGGAGGGTTTTTCTCGGAGGAGCCGTTTTTAGGGTAAATAGGGTAGCGGGTATCGAGGCGCGGTTATCTGGGGTATCTGAAGGTTTAATGGGAGGTTTATATGGGGTAATAGGTGAGTTTATATGGGCATGTGTTATATGGGGTAATAGGAGGGAGGTATAGGAGACGGTTATATGTGGGTAATAGTCAAGGAGTATACGGGAGCAGTTTTGGGTCACTGGGGTTTTGCGTTTTGGGGGTCGGGGATTTAGGTAGCGGTTATATGGGTACAGGAGGAGTTATAACGAGTTCTAAAAAACAAGACTTTTAAAAGGTTACTAGTTTAAACAAAAATGGCAGAATAAGTGACTTTATACACAGTTTGCGACTACTTCAAGCTGCGATCAACTCCTCCATAAAATTGGCCACGTCCAAACACACACAATTTAGGCAGAGCGTAAACCACGCGTTTCCCGTACCGTCTTCTCTGTCCTCAGCCCCCCCCCGCTCCCATGTCTCCCCCCCCCCCTCCCAGTTCCCCCCCCCCGCAATGCCCAGTCTCCCCCCAGCACCAGTGAATGCGAATCAGTATGCTAATCAGGGCAAAAGCGACAACGGACTAAAGATGGATGAGCGCGGCAGGAATTCCATTTAAAGATCAAGAGGAAGACAAAGGCTTACACAACTATTTCGCCCGTCACTTTGTAACCTAACTGCTTAAAAGCCGCCGACACAATTGTTTTTCACAATCATCTTGGTCTCCCATTGCAGCCGTGGCGGGAGCGTTCACGGAGGGAGATTGATGGGCGCACGGCGGCTCCCGAAGTCTGACGCTCGGATATTGATTAGTGATTAGTGTAACTCGCACAGGGCTGTGTCACAGGGACCCGCCCCCGCAAATGAAGACAAGTGAGCCCGCAAAAGCAATGACGAACGGACAGGGAGCGGGCGTTCTGCGACAGAGCGAGAGTCTGCAACACATCCTATTTCCCTGTGAGAGGAGATTAATACCTGTCACATACCTCTCACCTCCTCCTAATACACAGAGAGCAGGGACACGTACCTTCTCCTAATACACAGAGGTCAGGGACCGTTACCTCGCACCCCTCCTCCTCATACCACAGACTCAGCGACACATACCTCTCACCTCCTCCTATATCACAGAGATGAGGGACACGTACCTCTCACCTCCTCCTAATACACAGAGATCAGGGACACGTACCTTCTCACCTCCTCACTATAACAACAGAGACCATGGACACGTACCTCTCCTAATACACAGAGATCAGGTGACACGTACCTCTCCTAATACACAATGATCAGGACACGTACCTCTCACCTCCTCCTAATACACATAGATCAGCGACACACTACCTCTCACCTCCTCCTAATACACAGAGATCAGGGGACACTACCTCTCACACCTCCTGCCTAAATACACAGAGATCAGGGACACGTACCTCTCCCCTCCTCCTAATACACGAGAATCCAGGGACACTTACCTCTCACCTCCTCCTAATACACAGAGATCAGGGACACTACCTCTCACGCCTCCAATACACAGTCCAGGACCCATAACTCCTCCTAATACACAGAGATCAGGGACACATACCTTCTCCTAATACACAGAGATCAGGATATGTACCTCTCTCATCTTATACACAGAGATCAGGAAGCACGTACCTCTCACCTTCTCCTAATACATAGAGATCAGGCACACGTACCTCTCACCTTATACACAGAGATCAGGAACATGTACCTCTCATCTTCTCCTAATACATAGAGATCAGGGACATCGTACTCTCGACCTTCCATCAACCAGAGATCAGGGACACACTCTACCTCTCACTCTTCTCCTAATACACAGAGTCAAGGACCATACCTCTCACCTTCTCCTAATACACAGAGATCATGACAGGTACCTCTCACCTTCCGCTATACCAGAGATCAGGGACACTACCTCTCACCTTATCCTAATACACAGGATCAGGACACATACCTCTCACCTCCTCCTAATACCATCAGGATACTGTATCATGGGACAGGACGTACCTCTCACCACCCACTACCTAATACAGACCATCAGGAACACTACCTCCACCCTCCTCCTAATACACAATATCAGGACACCATACCGTCTCACACCTTCTCCTAACTACATAGAGATCAGGGACACATCCCTCACCACCCGTCCTAATACACAACTATCAGGAACACATACCTCTCACCTTCTCCTAATACATAGAGAACGTCAGGGACACACCAACTAACCTCCTCACCCTCTCCCGCCCACCCCCCTCCGACTAATACACAAATATCAGGAACACATACCTCTCACCTTCTCCTAATAGACGTCAGGGACACATACATCTCACCTCCTCCTAATACAGAGACATTAGGGACACATACCTCTCACCCACTCCTAATACACAGAGATAAGGGACACATACATCTCACCCCTCCTAATATACACAGACAACATCAGGGACACATACCTTTCACCTCCTCCTAATACACAGGCATCAGGGACACATACATCTCACTTCCTCCTAATACACAGACATGAGGGACACGTACCTCTCACCTTCTCCCAATACACAGAGATCAGGGACACATACCCCTCACCTCTTTCTAATACACAGAGATCAGGGACACATACCTCTCACCTCCTCCTAATACACAGACATCAGGGACACATACATCTCACCTCCTCCTAATACAGAGACATTAGGGACACGTACCTCTCACCCACTCCTAATACACAGAGATAAGGGACAAATACCTTTCACCCCTCCTAATACACACAGACAACATCAGGGACACATACCTCTCACCTCCTCCTAATACACAGGCATCAGGGACACGTACCTCTCACCTTCTCCTAATACACAGAGATCAGGGACACGTACCTCTCACCTCCTCCTAATACACAGAGATCAGGGACACGTACCTCTCACCTCCTTCTAATACACAAATATCAGGAACACATACCTCTCACCTCCTCCTAATACACAGAGATCAGGGACACGTACCTCTCACCTCCTCCTAATACACAGAGATCAGGGACACGTACCCCTCACAACACATTAGGGACTCTGGATTTTAATGAAAGATTTAACGAACAAACACCTCTCATACCCTCCACTCCAAATTCAGGGACAGAGACCCCTCCGCCTCGTCGCCCTGAAACAGATATCTGTGGGCACAGCAAGTGTGTCAGATCAGCGCTGGGACGCGGCGAACGCACGCAGGATTTCAGGGGCACAATTTGCTGTAAATAGAAGAAGCAATTACCAAGGTCACTTATTTTGTGAACAACAAATTTAATGAGGCCCTAATAAAGCAGCTAGATTACAAGAGAGACATTTCCAGCTTCCCTGCGGGGACAGGAATGGGATGTAAAAGCAGGGGCACGTAGGAATGCCTGGGCATCGCTTGCTTCTCTCCCTGTAAGTACAGAGCGTGACGCAGGGCTCTCAGCTCCATCTTGTGCTTGGGTCGGTTTCTCTTGCTCGTGTAATTGCTCGTCATTATTCCCTAGTTCCAGCCTCTTCCTCCATCTCTGCGCCCGGGTACTCCCCACTGGGTAAAGCGTGATACATTCCCTTATATACTATCCCTGTGCTCTGTTCCTAGCAGAGAGCTGTTACACTATAGGCACTATATACTGTGGGGGCCAACTCCAGCCCTCAAGGGCCACCAACAGGTCAAGTTTTAAGGATATCCCGGCTTCAGAACAGGTGGCTCAATCAGTGGCTCAGTCGGGATATACTGCAAATCTGACCTGTTGGTGGCCCTTGAGGGCTGAACTTGCCACCTGTGCTGAAGCAGCGATATCCTTAAAACCTGATCTGTTGGTGGCCCTTGTGGGCTGGAGTTGCCACCTTTGCTGAAGCAGGGATATCCCTAACACCTGGCCTATTGGTGACCCTTGAGGACTGGAGTTGGATTGGACTAGATGCAGACCAACCCGTGACTGGAGATCGCTGGAGGTTTGCAGTGGCATTCAATGGCAACACACGAAAATATGTCTGTAAGGTTTTACGCTAGCAATATTATTCTCAAAGTGAGAGCGGTCATTCACGAAAGCCGCTCTTGCACTTAATGCTGAACGTCCGCTTTGGAGCTGCGGGTACTGTCCTGCTATAGTCAATAATGTCTTCAGGTGGGAATACTGCGGAGTTATGGAAGCCGGACTTCAGGGCAGGAGAGGGACGGGTATATTTAGGATCTGCCTTTGGCACCTCCAGCGGGAATTTATACTGGTGTTTGTGATGGTTATTGCGGGGACCCCGAGGAGATGTTACTGCAGAATTTATTACCACCATGATTAAAATGTTGCAACTGTTTGCACTTAACGAGTGTGAGAGGGGAGCGCGGCTCCGGCAGAGCCGAAGTCTCAGAGCTCCTTTGGGTGTTTCTTGCTATACTTTCTCTTATCACCATTAATTTTCATTAATGTGAAAATGAGATTCGCCCCCGGGGAGGCTCATCGACTCATTGCCAGAAACTCTCATGCTTTGAGGTGTAATGCTCTTTAAATCTTCTTTATTTCCTTGCAGGCCGGCGTCTCTGCAAAGGGCAGCGGAATTGTCTGTGTGCACGAGAGCACCTTCTGCGCACATCTGGCGATGACAAACTCTCGCACTAACGCATCGATCACACACCTGGCACACGCGAGTCCTCGCCTAACCTTTCTCTCTCGCTGTTGGAAGGTTTCTCCATCTCCTCTGCAAAGTATTCTTACACTGCAGTGCCGTGCGAGGCCGTGACCTCAGCTGAGGGGGTGCCACGAGGCAAACACAAAGCGATCAGGAAACAGATCTAGCAAGCTCCTACACACAAGATACACGATGACTAGGAAGGCGGAGCGGGGGGCATGTGGAAACACAACTTATGAAGCCCCCCGACTTTTGCCTGCAGATATTAGAGCAGCTGTATTCATTGCTGATGGGAGGTGTAGCAACTTTTAACAGAGAAAATAAGATGACTTTGGTAAATCATGTCTAGAAACCAGTATCTGCGCCCCAGAGCTATTGGGCTAACACAGGGGGGTTCAACTCCAGTCCTCCACCCCCCCAACAGGACAGGTTTTCAGGATATCCCTACATTAGCACCCCCTTCCCAATACAACATACCCCGTCCAATACACATCACCCCTTCCCCAATACACATATACACCCTCCCCAATACACAGTAACCCTCCCCAAGACACATAATAACCCCTCTCCAAATACACGAACCCCGCTTCCCCAAGACCATAACCCTTCCCCAATACACATAATAACCCCCCCCCATACATAACCCCACTCCCCATTACACATAACCCCCGCCCCAATAAACATAACCTCTTCCCCAATACACATAATAACCCCCTCCCCAATACACATAACCCCGCCCCCAATACACATACATACCCTTCCGCAATACACATAACCCCCCTCCCCAACACACAACCCCTCTCCCTCCACAATACACATAACCCTCCCCCTCCCAATATACATAACCTCCCTCCCCCAATACACGTAACCCTCCATCCCTCATCCCCCAATACACATAAAAAACTCACCCAATACACATAACTCCTTCCCCAATACACATAACCCCTCCCCGCCCCCAATACACATGACTCCATCCCCTCATTCACATAACAACAAACCCCCCAACCTTCCCCCCCCCCCCCCACCACCATTCAACAAACACACACATACACACTTTCATATTACAAGAGCCTCCGGTCACGCACCGATCAGTTGCGGCCGACTTCCCGGCCGTGTGTGTGGGGTGAGGGCCAGCACAGAGGCCAGGCCCGCTGCAGGGGTGAGATAGAAGCCCGCTGCAGCGCAACTCCCAGCGCCTGCCACCAGGCCCCCCCGCACTTGTCAGACCGGGACAGTAGTCTGGATCTCTCCACCCCATCGGCGGCCCTGTTGATACCTGTACATCACCTCCGGCTCTCCAACTTCTCACTGCGTCCCAGTACCTCACCTCCATAATAAGCCTGTCCTCTGCTCCCCAATAACGGACAGAGATCGGCTCCAATAATACCGATAAGACAACTTCTATTTACTCCCTAATCTGTAAGACTCAGCAGGGGTCATCTTACAAATGTATGTCGTGGGAGACGCCGCATTTTATTTTCTTTTTTGCCAATTGCTTTGCAGTTTTCCCTGATTTTCGGAAGACTTTATATCTTCTCCTGATTGTGATAAAAACATATAAGAAGAAAAAGCGTGAAAACCCTCTTTTAACAAGCAAGAAACCAGCTCATAATTAATAGAAATTGCTCCTTCTTTAGGTCAGGGATGGGTCCCCAGATGGTCCCAAAACCCATTCGACTTTTTATGCTCCCTAACACATAAAAAGACTCAACCTTTTTACTATAAAAAAGGGTTTTAGGCACAATTGTGCTCAGAGAACGTTCAGGAACCATCATTAAAACATTACATCATCCCGATGTGAGCCCGCAAATATCCTCCTGGCATTTTCACAACTAGAGCAAAAAGCCCAGACCTCAAGGGCAACAAGCAGGACAGGTTTTCTGACCAATGCCCACCCAAACAGTTTGCGGGATATCCGAAAACTTGACCTGTTGGCTCTTGAGGACTGTTGCGACCTCCCCCCCCCCCCCGCCACCCCTCCCCCCCCACCCCCGCACTAAGGACAGAGCGTGAAGTCCACATCTGGGACATTATTATGGGTGACAGGATGGAGGAATGTAGGTGGTATAATGGGATGGAGGGACTGTAGGGTGGTATAATGGGATTGTAGGGTATAATGGGTATGGAGGATTCTAAGGGAGTATAATGGAATGGAGGATTGTAGGGGGTAATATAAGTTGAGGTGCTCGTAGGGTGGTATAATGGTGTAGGGATTGTAGGGGATATAGAGAGGGGATTTAGTGGAGTATATGGGTGGATTCTTGGTAGGGTATATATGTAATGGAGGGATTGTAGGGGGTATAATGGATGGGAGGATTGTCTGGTATACTGTATTGTAGGGATTTTATAGTGGTCTAATGGTTATGAGGATTTAGGTATATGGGTGGGATTGTAGGATGGTATAATGGGGTGAAGGATTGTAGGGGAGTATAATGAGATGATCTTGGATTGGCATTTTAGGGAGTATAATGGATGGTAGGATTTGTTTTATTTTTAAGTTTTAATTGTGAGGATTTAGTGTCTTTAGGGTATAATGGGATTTCTTGAGATGAGATATGAGTTAATTTTATGCGTTTGTGATATGATGCGGTGTTGTATTATTGTTTTTTAATTGGGATTGTGGGGGTTACTGATTTGATTTTTCTTAATTGTATTGTTATTATTTAGCGTTCTTGATTTGTATTTTTTTTTATAATGTGGTGGGATGATTGTAGTATATAGTTATTTTTCTGTGTTGGGGGATGTTTGGGGGTTTTTTTTGTATTATTGTCTTTTTTCTAAATGGGATGGGAGATTGTAGGGGATTTTGGCGTGAAGATTGTTTGGAGTATATATTGTGTTTTTTTTTTTTCTTTAGTTTGTCGTTTCGGGTAGGGTATAAGGGTGGGATTATTGTAGGGGGTATAATGAGATGGAGGGATTGTAGGTGGCTTCAATCAGTCCCCGCTCAGCACAGGTGGCTCAATCAGAGGCTATATTACTGAGCCTCTGATTGAAGCCCCTTGCTAATGTGGGTATATCCTGAAAACCTGTCTGTTGGGGGGGTGGAGGACTGGAGTTGAACCCCCCTGTGTTAGCCCATAGCTCTGGGGCGCAGATACTGGTTTCTAGACATGATTTACCAAAGTCATCTTATTTCTCTGTTAAAAGTTGCTCACACCTCATCAGCAATGAATACAGCTGCTCTAATATCTAGCAGGCAAAAGTCGGGGGGCTTCATAAGTTGTGTTTCCACATGCCCCCCGCTCGCCTTCCTAGTCATCGTGTATCTGTGTGTGTAGGAGCTTGCTAGATCTGTTTCCTGATCGTTTGTGTTTGCCTCGTGGCACCCCCTCAGCTGAGGTCCCCGCCTCGCACGGCACTGCAGTGTAAGAATACTTTGCAGAGGAGATGGAGAAACCTTCCAACAGCGAGAGAGAAGGTTAGGCGAGGACTCGCGTGTGTCCAGGTGTGTGATCGATGCGTAGTGCGAGAGTTTGTCATCGCCAGATGTGCGCAGAAGGTGCTCTCGTGCACACAGACAATTCCGCTGCCCTTTGCAGAGACGCCGGCCTGCAAGAAATAAAGAAGATTTAAAGAGCATTACACCCAAAGCATGAGAGGTTTCTGGCAATGAGTCGATGAGCTCCCCGGGGGGCGAATCTCATTTTCCATTAATGAAAATTAATGGTGTGATAAAGAAAGTATAGCAAGAAACACCCAAAGGAGCTCTGAGACTTCGGCTCTGCCGGAGCCGCGCTCCCCTCTCACACTCGTTAAGTGCAAACAGTTGCAACATTTTAATCATGGTGGTAAAATTCTGCAGTAACATCTCCTCGGGGTCCCGCAATAACCATCCCAAACACCAGTATAAATTCCCGTCGGATGTGCCAAAGGCAGATCCTAAATATACCCGTCCCTCTCCTGCCCTGAAGTCCGGCTTCCATAACTCGCAGTATTCCCCCCTGAAGACATTATTGACTATAGCAGGCGTACCCGCAACAACAAGCAGGACAGGTTTTCTGACCAATGCCCACCCAAACAGTTTGCAGGGATATCCTGAAAACTTGACCTTGTTGGGGCTCTTGAGGACTGTTGCGACCCTCCCCCCCCCCCCGCCACCCCTCCCCCCCCACCCGCACTAGAGGACAGAGCGTGAAGTCCACATCTGGGACATTATTATGGTGATCAGGATGGGAGAATTGTAGGTGGTATAATGGGATGGAGGGATGTAGGGTGGTATAATGGGATTTGGTAGAGTATAATGGGATGGAGGGATTCTAAGGGAGTATAAGATGGAATGGAGGATTGTAGGGGTATAAGAAGATTGAGGGATGCGTAGGGTGGTGATAATGGGGTGGAGGGGATTGTAGGGGATATATGAGATGGGGGATTGTAGGGAGGATAATGGGTGGAGGGATTGTAGGGGGTATAATGAGATGGAGGGATTGTAGGGGGTATAATGGGATGGGAGGATTGTAGGGGGTTATAAGGGATGGGAGGATTGTAGGGGTTTAATGGATTGGGAGGATTGTAGGGGGTATATGGGTGTGAAGGGATTGTAGGGGGTATAATGGGGTGAAGGATTGTAGGGGAGTATAATGGATGGGGGATTGTAGGGGAGTGAGATAATGGGATGGGAGGATTGTAGGGGGTATAATGGGGTGAAGGGATTGTAGGGAAGTATAATGAGATGGAGGATTGTAGGGGGTATAATGGGTGAAGGGATTGTAGGGGAGTTATAATGAGATGGAGGGATGGTAGGGGAGTTATAATGGGATGGGAGGATTGTAGGGGGGGTATATTGGGGTGAAGGGATTGTAGGGGGTATAATGGGGTGAAGGGATTGTAGGGGAGTATAATGAGATGGGAGGGATTGTAGGGGAGTATAATGGGATGGAAGGATTGTAGGGGGTATAATGGGGTGAAGGGATTGTAGGGGGTATAATGGGGTGAGGATGTAGGGGGTATGGGATGGGAGGATTGTAGGGGAGTAATAATGGGATGGGAGGTTGTAGGGGTATAATGGGATGGGGGATGTAGGGGGTATTTGGGGGTTGAAGGGATTGTAGGGGGTATAATGGGGGGAAGGGATTGTAGGGAGTTAGAATGGATGGAGGATTGTAGGGGAGTATGAATGGGATGGGAGGATTGTAGGGGGATTTAATGGGGTGAAGGGATTGTAGGGTATAATGAGATGGAGGGATTGTAGGGGGTATAAGGGGTGGGAGGATTGTAGGGGGTTTTATAATGAGATGGAGGGATTGTAGGTGGCTCAATCAGTCCCCGCTCAGCACAGGTGGCTCAATCAGAGGCTAATTCGACTGAGCCTCTGATTGAAGCCACCTGGGGTTATGTGTATTGGGGAGGGGGTTATTATGTGTATTGGGGAGGAGTTAGTGTATTGGGGAGGGGTTATTATGTGTATTGGGGAAGGGGTTATGTGTATTGGGAAGGGGTTATGTGTATTGGGGAGGCGGGGTTAGTGTATTGGGGAGGGGGTTATTGTGTGTATTGGGGAGGAGTTAGTGTTTTGGGGAGGGGTTATTATGTGTATTGGGGAAGGGGTTATGTGTATTGGGAAGGGGTTATGTGTATTGGGGAGAGGTTATGTGTATTGGGGAGGGGGTTATTATGTGTATTGGGAAGGGGTTATGTGTATTGGGGAAGGGGTTATGTGTATTGGGGAGAGGTTATGTGTATTGGGGAGGGGGTTATGTGTATTGGGGAAGGTGTTAGTGTATTGGGGAAGGGGGTTATTATGTTTATTGGGGAGGGTTTGTGTATTGGGGAGGGGGTTATTATGTGTATTGGGGAAGGGGTTATGTGTATTGGGGAAGGGGTTATGTTTATTGGGGAGAGGTTATGTGTATTGGGGAGGGGGTTATGTGTATTGGGGAAGGTGTTAGTGTATTGGGGAAGGGGGTTATTATGTTTATTGGGGAGGGTTTGTGTATTGGAGGAGGGGGTTATTATGTGTATCGGGAATGGGTTATGTGTATTGGGAAGGAGTTATGTGTATTGGGGAGGGGGGTTAATGTATTTGGGAAGGGGTTATTATGTGTATTGGGGAAGGAGTTATGTGTATTGGTGGAGGGGGGTTATTATGTCTATTGGGGAAGGGGTTATGTGCATTAGGGAAGGGGTTATGTGTATTGGGGAGGAGGGTTATGTGTATTGGGGAAGGGGTTATGTGTATTGGGGAGGAGGGTTATGTGTATTGGGGAAGGGGTTATGTGTATTGGAGAGGAGGGTTATGTGTATTGGGGAAGGGGTTATGGGTATTTGGTGAGGGGGTAATTATGTACATTGGGAGGGGGAGGGGATAGTGTATTAGGGGAGGGGTAATGTGTATTGGGGAGGGGGAGGGATTATGTATATTGGGGGAGAGAAAGAGGTGGGGGTGTGAGGGAGCGCGGTGGAGGGAAAGAGAGACGGGAGTGTGGGAGAATGAGTTGGAGGTGTGAGGGAGAGAGAGTTGGGGGAGGGAGAGGGGAGTGAGTGAGTGAGTGAGTGAGTGAGAGGGAGGAGGGAGAGGATGAAAAGGAGGGGAGAGATAGGATAACTGAGTAAGAGATAGAGGTGGGGGGGGGGGGGGGCGCAGGGCCACCGAGACGGGGGGGGGGGGGGGGGAGTAAAAGCTATAGTCCTGGGCCCGGGGAAACTGTCTGTGGCCCTTGGTATCAAGGCAAATTTGGGGCAAAATGGACTCATATGGCATCATTTTCATGTTGCGTCTCTTTGCACCAAAGTCTTTGCGCCACGTTTTGCGCTGTTTGCATCACCTTGCGGTTTAGGGCGCGTCAGACGCACGGATCATAATGAGATGTATCAGACTCTACGTCTCTGCGCGTCACTTTGGCGTCTTGTATTTGCGTTGAAAGAAAACTCCGGCGGAGTAAACGCCCCCACAATGTGCGTGAAGCAGAAAACGTGAGCAGAACACGGAGCAATGCGTCGAAACAAACGCCGACGCGGCACTTTCTTTACTTTCAGAAATCTTCCGTGTCTGAATTTGCAGCGAGAAGCAACTCAGCATTTTCCTGGGGTATTTTTTTTTTGGTAAATGTTAAAGGTTTTAATTAATATCCCTGCATGTTCCGTTAATTGTTTTGAGCAGAAAGCTAGTAGTCAATAATAACCTGTGGTGTGGAGTGAACCTGATAAATGTGTGGTGACTGAGAAAAGCCGCTTTCCTGCCGGAGAAGGAGGCGAAAGGAGTCACCGGTGTAACCGGTGTGCGTATTCACGGTGTATATTAGAAGCCGGGGCCCCCCCCGGGGGGGGGGGGGGGGGGGCAACCCAGTTCCCAAGGGCCACCAACAGGTCAGGTTTTCAGGATATCCCTGCTTCTTCATAGGTGGCTCAATCAGTGGCACAGAGAGGATACACCTGCTTCAGCACAGGTGGCTCCATCTTTGACTGAGGATATCCCTGCTACAGCACAGGTGGCTCAATCAGCGGCTCGGCCTTCAGCTGAGCCGCTGATTGAGCCACCTGTGCTGAAGCAGGGATATCTTTAACACCCATGTTAAAAGATGCGTATGGGTTCAGCTTTCCTCTAATATCGTTCCCAGGGGCGCCCATCTTTCATGTAACCAGGATATACTGTAGCATGTATTTCACTTTTCACAGCATGGATAACACCCTGAGAGGTTTTATCACGGCGAGGAGAAAAGTGCACGTTCTAGCAATGGTCCATATACAATACGAATGTAAGCACAGTATAAATTGGTCTGCAAACAAGGGTGTGGTCCGTGAGCTGTCACATTCGAAACATCAGCAGGTTACAATGATACCGCAGGTATGTAGGTATCTGTTCATCACAAATTGACCTGTGCTGACATCGGTGAAAGTGGTATCTGACACACCCCACCTCCATACACCCCCGCAATCCGCCGGCTGTCAGGGACGCCGCGCGCGCAGAATTCCTGGGATGCCACGTTCAGACCCTGTACAAAAGCTGAAACATTGACACGACCTGCAGCTCCGTGCAAACGCCACCCAATTACTTTTATTACGCGCTCAAACAACTTAATAGCACATAAGTATGTTTGTGCAAATGATTTGTATCGGAGAATTCATTGTGATGCTGATAATTACAGCAGCAGCAGCTTTACGCACACGTGAAACCCCACCTGTCCTGTTGGGTAGATTCGGTGGCTGGCTTCGTTTGTAGTATATTGAGATCTGGTTGAACTATTTTAAACATATGCCATTTAGCACCATAAATCTAGACATGGGGTGTCAAGCGCAGTCCTCAAGGGCCACCAACAGGTCAGGCTTTCAGGATATCCCTGCTTCAGCACAGGTTGCTCAATCAGTGGCTGCTCAAACATTGCTTACTGTTTACTGAGCAGTGGGGTTTTGTGCATGTCTAAGCATTCAAGGTCAGGGGCGGCCAACTCCGGTCCTCAAGGCCCACTAACAGGGCAGGTTTACAGGATGTCCCTGCAGCAGCACAGGTGGCTCAATCAGTCAGCTTCAGCACAGGTGGCACAATCAGTGGCTCAGCCTTTCGACTGAGGCACTGATTGAGCCACCTGTGCTGAAGCAGGGATATCCTGAAAACATAGCCTGTTGGTGGCTCTTGAAGGCTGATTTTGACACCCCTGATCTAGACTGAAAGAACATATATATTTCTTATTAAACGTCTCCAACAATGCGCATAGAATAAGAGAGACACACAAAACCCTGTTGGTGCAGAACTCAAGATATATACACTGTATAAAAAAGCCCTTTTACTAAAAGTAATCAGAACAAGCAATTTACTTCCTGAGGAAACAGTGACTGTGAATGCAAGAACAGAATTTAAGCTGAAATGGAGCAGGTTGTTAGAGGACAGACCTATGCGGATCATTTGACATTGCACGGTTTTCAGTGATATTATTTCTGTTCTGGCCACAGCTGGCAGAAAACAGGAGACCCTTCACTTCTGGAGTTGCTGCTGAATGGTGCTGGTGATTGGAAATAGCTCGGCCACTGTCAATGCTTGTGATTGGCTTTGCGTTTAATTAGCAATCCCCAACGCAAACCGGTACAGCGCTTGCAACCTAGGGTGAAAGATGATGACAATACCTTAAATAACTTTGCGCCTGGCTAAGAACAGCAACGATTCAATAAATTTAGTTTGTGAGGTTTTTTTCGAGGACTGTTTTTATGTTTCTGCCTTGATAAAAAGTCACTAAAGTTGATGCCTTCTCCCCTCCATTTTTTGGGGGGGAATGTGTAAGATACAATCCGCCGAATGAAACACGTAATGAAGGGAAAGACACTTCACAGAACAGGAATGCTGACATACTCCAGTTATTAATTAGAATCTAATAATAGGAGGCACACTGTGCATGTCTGCTTGTCACAGAACGGTGGTGGATGCTGGCGTGGGTGCTGAGTGGATGAGGGAGGTGGAGGGTGAGATGGGGCATTGGAGGGAGAAGCATTGCCAGTAATAAATCAATGTGATTGTTGTGCTTGCAGGAAATGGGCTTGATAGCTGTCACCTGTGCATGGCTGTTATGTGTTGGAAGGCTGTCAGTGTGTACTTTATGTGCTGAGATGGGGGGTGTGAGTTCTGGCTCAGCCGGAGTTATCTCCTTCCCAGAGCTGCAAGATTCCGATTCCTCAGCACTTCTTTTCCTTGCTGCGGAAACATTATCAGCGAGCTCGGCTCACGTCTCGCTGCTCGCTCCTCTGGGCAACCTGTTCTCTGCCCTATCGTTGGAGGAGACGACATAACACTCTCCATTTTCCAAGTGGGGAGGAGAAGAATTGTGCACTCCAAAGCCCAACATGAAGAAGGCACCTTTGCGGTCATGTACAATAACAACGATGACATTGTTTTCCTCGTTGGTCCAATAAAAGGTATTAAAAATCAGAATAAGATCTCATTTCTGGCACCAATATAGCAACCAGAACTCTGCACTGGAGTGTGGGCTTTTAAACAATAGTTGTGATGTGTCAACAACACAAACATACACAGCCATACACATTATTGTTGTATCAAATTTAGTTCCCTACTGTCACTTGCAGTCACTTACCAGAATGGGCAAAATAGTGGACTGTATGTATGTATGTATGTATATGTATGTATGTTCAGATGCAGCGGCCGTTATTCGAACATATCATGCGTTGTATAACTCAATACCCATGTCATGGCGCGTCATTACCGCGTGCTGACTCGTGTTTTATCGACTGCAGAAAATGGCATTTTAGTGCTCTGGTTTTTAAACACCTGCAAATTGACACAGTACTGTACTGCACACATCACAATTCATTCATTTCTGCCACGGAAACGCGAAGAATTGCGCCCAAAGAAATCGGGATCCATGAAATTCAAACAAAGCAACCGCGTGATTGGCCGCATGGAGTGCAGCAGCGCACACGAAAACCGCTCCGTGATATGTTCAAATGACGTCCGCTCCATCAGTATGTGTGTATGTGTGTGTATATCCCAAACAAGGAGCCCCTGGTTGCTTCCATAGGTGAGGAGTCATAGTAGAGGTTCCTATACTGTAGTTGTTAAGTCCTCTATCTCGTTTCCCTGTGTTATGAGTTGAAGTCTGGGGCCTTCAGGACAGAACTGCGTTGAGTGGAGATGGATTATTGACTTGTTGGGCGTCTGTGGGATGGCGTGTCAGAATGATTAATACTCCCAAGACTTTTTATTTTCTTATTATCTGACTCAAAAGAAAGTGGTCCCCAAGCACCCGCTGGAAGGTCAAGAAGGACAAGTGAGAACAATGACTCAAAAACAGAAGACTGAAGCCTGGGGAGGGTTTGACCTTTTAAAAGTTTATTTATGGAAAAGTTTTCTTGTCGGAAATACACATCCAATATAGCGGCACCAGCAGAAATGATGTACGGGTTACAGGATGTGTCCACAGCGATCACTCGGAATAGGTTGAGGTTGCCATATTTAATGATGTTCCATCAACTCCATGTGCCTCCTCCACCATGTATCTCTGGTACCTGCCAGAGCATGACCGATATGCGCTCTGCGAGCTCCATGTATTAGAGCTGTGCCTGGCCCTTCGCAGTGTTGTTCCGTGTGTGTTGATACAATTTCTTACATTTGACCCAGATCTGTGTTCCAAGGTTTAGGTGACCTAAGCCTTCAAGGACTTTTTTGCTTCAGTTAAATGGGAAAAAGTAACAAATGTTAACACATCTCATTATAATCTCTGTGTCACCTAACTCCTTGCTAACTTCCCCTATATTTCCATACACTCTTTCAATCAGACGCCGGTGTCAGGACAATGCAATAAAATCGTTTTCGTCGAGAAAGAGGAGACACCGTCTGAAAAGAAAAAAGAATTATCTTTTAGCACCCGATCCCTCTGCTGTGAAGCCATCTTTCCCTTGCTTGGAAAGATTTAAGCTCCACTCATTTGAATTGAGCTTGCATCTTCATAAACAAGGTGAGAACAGTTTAGTTAATGGAAGTCCATACTGTATGTCTATTTGTAGGCAAAAGCAGGCTTGATACGTGTTTCTCTACGATTCCTACTTAATATGCTATGGATCCATCTTTCCTTCACTTGAGAAACCTTCATCCCTAACAGTCCTATTGATTCTTTGAATCAATATAAATAGAACCATAAATATAGATGAGTAGCTCTCCCAATTAGACTTCCACTAAGGTTGGAGTTGATGGACATATGTCTTCTTTCAACCTAATCTGCGATGTAACTTTGTGAATTATTGGAATTGAAACCTTCCCAAAGACGGCTTCATAGCATATTGAATAGGGACCCACATCTCCCCTCTCTTTCCCTTCCAGGAATTGCCAAAAATGCTGCTTTGTGTTCTCCAAGCCCTGGCCTCAGTTCATTCAGTGGTTCGCCTACTGATAAATAAGAGAAGATTCAGCCAATACGCTATCTGCTCCCCTCTATCATTTAGGACAACAGTGTTTGTGTGTGATCCAGCACAGACCGTGGCTACCAGGCTGGCAGCTACAATGAGAACAAAGGAAGGCAGATGTGAGGTCAGCTGGGTTTTGCTGGCACTGTATTTTACTTTGCATTGCCATATTCAGAAACACAGTTCGGCAGAGCTGATTTATGATTCGGCAGTAGGAAGAAGAAGAAGGGCAGAGGGGAAGGGCAAAGCAATGTCATTATAAAAACAGATTCATTTCCAGGACAACCTACTGGAAAAGAAACGTGCTCTGATACACATCAATGCAGAACTGGCTACATTTTCGCAGAACTGACAGTTACTGACGGCTAATCCCAGCCGTTACCCTTCAGTTCATTGTTACAGGGGGTTAGAGCAGCGTTTCCCAAATGGTGGGTCGCGACCCGGCACCGGGTCACGGAAGCAAAATTGCCGGGTCGCAGCGAGGCTGGCCGCGCGGCGTCCCCCCCTCCCTCCTTGCGGCGTCCCCCCCTCCCTCCTTGCGGCGTCCCCCCCTCCCTCCTTGCGGCGGCCCCCCCTCCCTCCTTGCGGCGGCCCCCCCTCCCTCCTTGCGGCGGCCCCCCCTCCCTCTTTGCGGCGGCCCGAGGTGAGGTGCAGGACAGTGCTGAAGTGGTGCAGGCTGCTATCGCTGGGTTGTCAACGATGATTCGCTGACTCGGGCTCCTGCTGCAGCCCCGCATCATGATGTTGGCGCCCATGACATGTTCCGCCCCCACAGGACACGATGCCCGGCGTGATAGGAGGTAGGAAGTGGTAGCGGGGGCGCACCTGTGCCTCTGTTCCTGGCGCTCCCTTCCCCTCGGTCCCCTTGATGCGGGTGCGGGAGATGTGTGCGGGAGATAGGCGCGGGGGTGGGCAGTGGTGGCTGCGCGGTTGCTGGGGGACCGCAGGGTGCAGGGGGAGGCTTGGAGCCGCCTGCTCGGATCACAGGCCTTTCCTCTCTCCCCCGCCCCCCCCCCGCTCTCCAGTCACTCACATCCGTCGCTGCCTCTGTAATACAGTGTGTGTGTGTGTGTGTGTGTATCAGTGGCTGTGTGTGTGTATATAGGGGAGTGTGTGTTGTGTGTGTGTGTGTGTGTATTAGGGGAGTGGGTGTGTGTGTGTGTGTATGTATCTGTGTGTGTGTATGTATCTGTGTATATCTGTGTGTGCGTGTGTGTGTGTGTGTGTATCAGCCACAGCCACTATGTGTATCAGTGGCTGTGTGTGTGTCTGTGCAGGCCAGCAGTGGCTGTGTGTGTGTTGGTCTGTCTGTGTGAGTGTCTGTAGGTCAGTGACTGTGTGCGTCTGTGCAGGTCAGAGAGAGAATGGGGGAGGGGGGAGAGAGAATAGGGGGGATTGGGAGAATATATGAAATCTGTATGGACATTCATAACTGTTTTATTTTACCTATAGGCGATAACATTTTTAGTGGGTCACAAAGAGAAGTTAAAAAATCACCGGGTCACGGAAAAAAAAGTTTGGGAAACGCTGGGTTAGAGGATGGCAGGATTGGGTACCACACACCATTAATATGACCAACACCATAGGGGGGAAGTGTTCTGGCTGCTATAAGGCACCTTAAGAGTTTCACTAAAGAGTAGATATATTTTTTACAATGCCACATACCTTCTCTACAAATAAGTAAGGCCACTTTTGAGGGGTGATCGATCCTAGGACCAAAGGGGACTCATTCCAGTGAAAGGATTTAAGGGGTCTCACCTGGGTCATTTTTTACCCAAATCTGTCACCTAAAGGTATTTAAATCTTTTTTTTGAAGTGAGACCCAGGAGGGGTTGGATTTGCGCTGGCTGCGCCCTTATGTGTGATGTCATTGTGTGATGTCACCAAGTGCTGGTACAGCCAGTGTTCCCCCTCCCCATCTTTCGTGGCTCTCTGATATAGGGGGAAGGAAACACTTGACAAACACTCCCCCATCGAGAGGCCGTTTAGCAATTCCAATGGCTGACCATGTGGGATCTCACCCATTCATTTCAATATTTATTCCTTACTCAACACTGTAAGAGTCGCAATAACCACATGTAGATATCAAACACTCCTGGCATTCAGTTCTTATTGCTTCTCGCACAGCGTCCATGTCATGGGAAATATAACATTATAAACCCTTCTGACATTTAATTCTGAATAATAATGTCTTTAATACAGCTCTGCCAGCGTACGCGGCGCGGGTTACAGTGGGAAATACAGACCGGGGCGGATCCCTGCTGGTTTCAAGTATTAAGATTCACAATTCCCCCTGTTTCAATTTTTTCATTTTCGCTGCTTATAATTTAAGAGATGGGGAAATTGCCCAGCAAAGCTCCGCAGTCGCCCCTAATGTACATCAACACATTGTCATGTATCGTTTTGCTCACTCAGCAGAAGCATATTTCATCAGCAGAATGGGTTTAGGGTGCATCCGTGTGACAGCTCATTCATACAACTGGCTAATCGCCTGCTCCCAGGTTCTTGCGTGAATCCACGCGCCCTACACCCAACTGGAGAAGCAAAATAGCCCCTCCACGCATCGCCAGTCCCGCCCACTTTATTCTCTGTCCCTTTCTTACTCCCCTTCCCCCCCCCCCCCCCCCCCCCCCCCCCACTGGCGCTGATTCGATTTACGTTGGGAAATCTGGTCTTCTTGTTTCTGAGTTGTTGGAGCAGCTGGAGCCTGTAGAAACAAATCGGAGCATCTTCATTTTGAAGAGAAATGATCCATTCAGCCAGCTGCCCCACTTCCATCATTCCATCAACAAAAAAACCCTGACAGATGGCGATGCTCGCGGAAACGGCTTCAGCTCTGACTGTATTTTTATCTAATCCGTGACTCCAGTGTCAAATGTTTTAACATTGTTAGTCGTCCGTAGATCATTTGAAAGTGTTCCAGTCCCCCCACCCCCCTTAGTCCGTCATCCTCTGGAAATGCCGTCCGTCAGATGCAAAGAGGGAGGGGGAGAGGAAATAAACGTCGACACAAACGCTTTGGCGCGGGGCGTTGTGGCCGACTGCAGTCCTCAAGGGCCACCGACAGGCGAGGTTTCAGGATATCCCTGCTTCAGCACAGGTGGATCAATCAGAGGCTCAGTCAATGACTGGCCAACTCCAGTCCTCAAGGGCCGGATTCAGTGGGGGGGATACGCGGGGGCAGTGGCATTACCAGTGGGGAGAGGATACGAGGCGGGAGCCGGCAGTAGGGTGGGGGGATAACGGCTGGGGACAGTGGTCTCAGTGGGGGAGATAACCGTGGGGGAAGGCCGGCATTAAGGCTGGGGGATACGGCGGGGAGCGGAATTACAGTGGGTGGGATGAACGGCGGGGGCAGGGAATTCAGTGGGGGAGATACAGCGGGGGCAGCGGCATTCAGTGGGGGAGATACGGCGGGGGGCATGCATTCAGTGGGGGAGCAGCATCGTGGGGGGAGATACGCGGGGGGAGCAGCATTCAGGGGGGGGATACGGCGGGGGGCAGCGCATCAGTGGGGGGAGATACGGAAGGGGGCAGCGGCATTCAGTGGGGGAGATACGGTGCGCGGCAGCAGCCACTTCA
>WSYH01001149.1:45151-138269 GCA_036426205.1 Ascaphus truei
AATAAAGGCCCCACGACAGGCGAGCCTTGGCGGCCGGAGGTTTCAGGATATCCGGTTCGCACAGTGGATCATCAGAGGCTCAGTCAAGGATGGGCCAAACTCCAGCCTCCAAGGGCCAAGAAGGCGAGGGTTTCAGGATATCCCTGCTTCAGCACAGGTGTGATCAATCAGCGGATCCATCAATGTGGACAAACTCCAGTCTCAAGAGGCCACCGACAGGCGGAGGTTTCAGGTATTCATGCTTCAGCACAGTGGATCAATCAGCAGGCTCAGTCAATGACTGCCCAACTCCAGTCCTCAAGGAGCCAACGACGGCCGACGTTTAGGATATCCTGCTTCACGACAGGTGGTATCATCAGAGGCCTCAGTCAATGACTGGCCAACTACAGTCCTCAAGGGGCACACAATAGGCGAGATTTCAAGATATCCTGTTCAGCACAGGTGGATCAATCAGAGGCTCGTCAAGATGGCCAACTCCAGTACCCAAGGGCACCAATAGGCGGAGTATTCAAGATATCCCTGCTTCAGCACATGTGGCTCATCAGTGGGTCAGTTCCTGAACAACCTGTGCGAAGAAGGGATTAATCACTGAAAACCCGCCCTGTGGGGACCTGAGGCTGCAGTTGGCACCATCTGCGGCCCCAATACAAGCCCATATGCAGTGCTCGTTCCTACTCCAAGGCACGGATCTGCCCTTATGGCCGCAATCTCTCTCGATGCAAAAAACACGCCGGCAACAGTCAGCAGCATGCAGTTGTGCCGGTATATCCAATCCCGTCACGCTCGCCAATGAGGGTGAAAGTGGCGCGAAATAATAAGTGCGGCAATACATTCATGCTAGAAAGGAAATGTTCCCACTGAGCATCCATGATTCATGAGCATTGAACCACCTGTGCTGACAGTGATAGTGAATCTTGAAAGCTGACCCTGGTGGTGGGCCTTGAGGACTGGAGTTGGCCGGCCCCTGTATGTACAGACCACCCAAGATCACATTAGGGAACAGCAGAAATGCCTAGCGTTTTTTCGCAATCATTCGTGGGGGGATACGGTGGGGCAGCGGCATCATTCATTCATAGGGGGGGGGGTGGGGGGGCGGGCAGAAGGAGGGTGGAGAGGAAGGCCTTGTGGAACTCGGAAGAGGAAAGAATCGCGCAATGAGGGGGGGTTGAGAAAGGAGGACATGGGGAAGAAGAAGTAAGATGGGGGGGATAGGACGGGAGGTGGGGTTGGGAGAGGAAGGGAAGGGGGGGTCGGAAGGGCGCAGGATTAGTGGGAGCGAGAGAGGGATGATCAGGGAGGGCAGCGGAGGGGAGGCCGGGCAGGATTAATTCAGTGGGGGGGAGGGCGAGGATAGGGGGATAAGGGAGGGGGAGGGCAGCGGCAGGCCAGGCCATCAGGGGGGGGAGACGGCGGGGGCAGCGGCATCAGTGGTTGATACGGCTGGGGCACGAAGCATTTTTTTTTCAGTGGCGGGGAGAAGGCGGGGGCATATTGGCATGAATTCAGGGGGGGGGGGGAGAAAGAGGGGGCAGAGGAATAAGTGGGGGGGATAAGGCAGGGCGGGGGGCAGCGGCATTCAGTGGGGGGGATGGGGATACGGAGGGGGGCCGGCCAGCGGGACATTAAGTCGGGGAGTACTGCGGTGGGCGGCAGCGGATTCATGGGGGCGGGAGATGGAGACAGCGAGAGGAGGGAGGAAATAGAGGGGAATGAAGTGGGGGAGAGAGAAGGAGGGGTGGTGGGATAAGACGGCATTTCATCGTGGGTTGGGAGGGGATTAAGGAGGAGACGGGAACCGGAATGCAATGCGGAGATAAAGGGGGGGGCAGAGAAGGCAGTCAGTGGGGGGGGGGATAAGGAGGGATGCATAACGCGAATTCAGTGGGGGGGATACGGAGGGGGCGGCGGGGATACGTGGTGGCGATTACGGAGGGGGCAGTTGAATTCGTTGGGGGAGATACTGCGGAGGAGGGCAGAGGGGTATTCAGTGGGGGAGATACGGCTGGTTGGCAGGGGCCAGTAAGTGGGGGGGGGAGAAGAATGGGGCCAACCTGGGCAAGGTGGACAGAGGAATTACAATGGGGAGGATGGAAGGTGGGGGGGGGGAAGCGGGCAAAGGCACTTCAGCTGGGGGGATAAGGATGGGGGGGCAGCAAGAATTGCCGGGGGGGGGGGGGGGAGAAGGGGGCGGGAAGAGGCATGCAGTGGGGGGGGGGGAAACGGTGGGGGAGTGGATCAGTGGGGGGGAGGGGTGATACGCGGGGGCAGCGGCATAAGTGGGGGAACACGTGGGCGGGCCAGCGGCATTCAGTGGGGGGGATAAGGCTGGGGCAGTGGGCATTGAAAGTGGGATTGGGGGGAGAGGGGGAGGGGGCGGGATCAGATGATGAACAGTGGCCGGATCAGAGGAACCGGGAAGTGGGGGGGCACGCAAAGGATTCGGGGGAAGAGGAAACCGCGGAAGTGGGGGGGAGAAGATGGCGTTGTGACTTAGGACAAAGAGGAACAGCCCCGACATCAGCGCACCGGAAGGAAGGCGGGGGGCGAGAGGAGTGAGGGAAAGGGCGAAGGAAAGCCAGGGGGGCGCAACGAGAACAGGAAGGGGGGGGGGGAGAACAGGACCTCGGGGGAAGCAAAGAGACAGGATAAGGGTGGGGCGGAAGGGAGAGGATGGTGCGCATCGCTTCCCCCGGCCCCGAGACAGATTCGGAATGATAGCGGATGGCGGAGATCAGGACGAGATGAAAAGGGGCCCGACACTCATCTGGAAGAGGAACGGAACGGGGGGGGGCACACGCATGGGCGGCGGAAACGACGGGAAGTGGATCTCCAAGGTGGGGGGGAGAAGCGACCGGGCCGGTAAACCTGGGGGGGGGGACCGGAAGAGGAATTGAATGGGGGGGGGGCAGAAGGACCCGGGCCAGTACGCGTCCCGAGGGCAAGGAGGATAGGATCAGGGTGGGATCGATGCGGAAGACCGGGCCCCCCCCGTGACTCAAAGAGGAAGGAACGGGGGGCGGAAAGAGAATGGAGGGGGGGGACCCGCCGCGACCGATACGAATGAAGTAGTGGGCGCGGGAGAGAAAGGCTGGGGGCACTCTGGCGGAAAGAGGATAAGGGAAGGGGGGGAGACAGGAGGCGGCGCAAATGGGACAGGAAGGGGGGGGGGCCGAAAGGGGGGTGGATCAAGACGGAAGCAGCGGGGGGAGGAACATGGGGGACGTTTTCCGGATGCGAAGAGGAAAAAGGAAGGGGCGGGGGATTGAAGGACGGCGGCCTTGGGCGTTCGGAATGAGGTAGGAAGGGTAGGGGCGTGAGAAAGGGGGGTGGAAGAGGAAGAAGGGGTGGGGGAGGAAGGATGGGAGGAAGAGGAAACGGAAGCGTGGCTTGGGGGACGAAGGGACGGGGCGGGCAAGATACGGAATAAGGAAGCTTTTGGGGGGGAGAAGGAGGTCCGGAAGAGGAAGGAAGTGGGGGGGACTGAGGAAGGAGGGGTGGACCAGAAAGCGGGCGAAGGAAGGGGCGGCGAGAGGGATGAGAAGGAGGGTGAGAGGAGGAAGGGGGCCGGGCGACGAAGGTACCGGGGGCTACGGCTTGGGTATATCGGGGCCACATCTGTTTGCTGACAAAGCGGAAGGAAGGGGCGGGCGCGAGGAGGAGGCCGGGGGCGGGGACCCAAAAAAGAGGCAGGATAGGGGGGGGGGAGAGAACGGCGGGGACACGAGGAAAAAAGGACGGGGGGGGGGGATGGGGGGACGACGGCAGGGGGAAGTGGAATCTGAAGGGGGGGGATACGGAGGCGGTGGCAAAAAGGAGGCAAGGAAGTGGGGAGAAAGGCGGGAGGGGAAAGGCGGGGGGAAGGGAATCGAGGGGGGGGGGAGAAGGGAGGGGGTGGGAAGAGGAACCTTAAGTGAGGGAGATAAAGTTGGGGGAAGGGAATAATGAGGGGCGGAAGGAGGAGGGGGGGGCAGCGGCCAGTTCAGTGGGGGGAGCGGCGGGGCGGCAGCGGACATTCAGTGGGGGGGATGCGGCGAGGGGGGCAGCGGCACATCAGGGGGGGGATAAGGAGGGCGCGGGCATTCAGTGGGGGAGATACTCTAGGCCCGGGTCACGACAGAAGAAAGACTAGAAGAAGGCAAACGGGGGGGCGGGGAGCAGGACCTCCCGGGTCCGGAAGAGGCAATCTAGGTGGGGCGGGGACGGGAGATTCCTTGCCGGACGGGGGACAGAGAGGAAGGAAGGGTGGGAGGTCCGTCTCTATCTGGACCGAGGAAGGAAGGGGGGGAGAAGAAGGACGGGAAGCAGGAGTCCATGCGGAAGACAGGCAATGGACAGGGGCGGGGGATAAGGAGGGCGAGGAAGAGGAAGGAAAGGGGGGCGGGAGGCAGGACGGTGGAAGAGGAAGGAACGCGGGGGAGAATAGGAGTGGGGTCGGAAGAAAATCGGCGGCATAGGACAGGGGGTGGGGCAGGGCAGAACGGAGCTCGGGTGACTAAGAGGCAAGGAAGGCGGGGACGCGAGAAGGATATTACGGGGGGGAGAGAAGGGAAGTGGGGGGGGATATCGAAGCGACTGGGCCCCCTCGCACAGACGTCAGGAACACAAGGAAGGGGGCGAGCTGATGTAAAGGATTCCTGGGGCGGGGTGGAAAAGAGGAAGAAGTGAACCAAACAGCGCGGGGGGGGCCTAGGCAGAAGGTAGGGGCGGGGCTCCCGAGGCAAAGCGAAGGAAGGGGGGGAGGTGAGAGAAGGGGGCGGAAGAGGAAGGAAGGTGGCGGAGATCAAGCGGGGGACAGAAGAAGTAAGGCGGGGGGGAGAAGGAAGGGGCAAGCGGAAGGAAGTCTGGGGGGAGGAGGAGGGGCGAAGAGGACGGAAGTGGGGGGGAGAAGGACAGGGAGTCGGGGAAAGAGGAGCATGATAGAGGGGGGGATAAGAGAGGGCGGAAGCGGAAGTAAAGGGGAGGGAGGATAAGGACCGGGGGAAGTGGAATTAAGTGGGGGGATAAGGAGGGGGAAGCGGAATTAGGCGGACAGAGGAAGTAAGTGGGGGGGATAAGAGGTGGAAGAGGATTAAGTGGGGGGAGAGGAGATAAAGTGGGGGCCGGACAAAGAGACACAACATTCAGTCGGGGGGATAGGAGGGGGCAGACGCGGCACGCAGCTGGGGGGATACGGGGGGGCAGCGGCAGGGGAATTAAGTGGGGGCAGATAAAGTGGGGCAGCGGATTCAGTGGGGGGATAAGGATTGGGCCGGAAGAGGCAGTGAAGGGGGGGGGGGAAAGAGCGGGGCAAGAGGAAGGAAGGGGGGGAGAGAAAGTGGGGGCAGCGGCACACGAAGTGGGGGGGGGTATAGCGGGAGAAGCACGGCGGAAGGGGGGAGCAAGAGAAGAGAAGGAGGGGGCAGCGGCATTAAGGGGGGGGGGATTATGGGGGGGATCGGCGGTGGGGCAGAGGCATGGCAGCGGAATTCAGTGGAGGAATACGGGGGGGCGCAGCATCAGTGGGGCGATAGGCGGGGGCCCAAGAGACATTCAGTCGGGGGGGATACAGCTGGGGCAGAGGACTCGTGGGGGGGATACGGCGGGGGCGAGGCATTCAGTGGGGGGGATGGATGGGGGAGATGACAGCTGGGGCAGAGGCAGTCGTGGGGGAATACGGCGGGGTGGCAGCGGAATCAAGTGGGGGAGATGGGGATGCATCGGAGAGAAGATAGATACGGCGGGCGACTCCAGAGGAAGGAAGCGGGGGTCGGGCAGCGCGAACGGGCGGAAAGGAGTTGGATGGGAGGAAGGACAGATGGAAAAGAAGGCGGGGGACGAGGAAAGGGGGGTTTTGGAAGGGTCCCGGAGGGGTAATTAAGGGGGGGGAGAAGGAAAGGAATGCCCGGAAGAGAGCCAGGAAGGGGGGGTGTGAGAAGGAAGGGGTCCAGGACTGTTGTCCATTGCGACTGGGCAATGACCGGCCCACGAACGAGGAGAGAGGGACTCCCGAAAGCGTAGGGGGGAATATAAGAGGAAAGGAAATCGACAAGAGACAAAGTGCGGCTGAGAGCGCATGAATGGACATCGTCCGCGCCGCGCAACGACATGGATACAAGTAAGGGGTTGGGGGGAGAAGGAAGGGGGGAGATAGAGAGGTATATGAAGGGGGGGGGATAAGGAGCGGGCGTCGGCAAAGAGGCAGTAAGTGGGGGAGCGAGCAGAAACGATCCAGGGGGAGGAAGGGGAGGAAGAGTGGGGGGGCCATGGGAAGAATGGAGGGGAGATGGGGATAATGCAGAACAGGAGCGGGGGGGGAGAAGACAAGGTGAACCCGCGAGAGGATTGTAGAGGCGGGCGGGATGATAGGAGGACCCCCCTCGGGGAAGAGGAGGAAGGCGCGGGGATAGATAAGGAGCGGGGAAGAGGAGAATCGACAGGGGGCGAGAGACGGAGGGCTACGTGGAAAGAGGAACGGAAGTAGGGGGGAGAAGGTAAGCGGGGACAGAGGAATTGAAGGGGGGGGGATACGGAAGGGGGAAAGAGGAATGAAGTGGGTGGGGGAGTGAGTAGGCGGGGGAAACAGCAGGAAATTAAGGGGGGAGATAAGGAGGGGAAGGGAGGAATGATTAGGGGGGGATAGGAGGGGAGACAGAGGAATTTCAGGGGGGAGGAGATAAGGAGGAGGACGGAAATTAAGGGGGGGGGTATAAGGCAGGGGGGGCAGCGGATGAGGGGGGGGGTAGGGAGTTGAGAAGACTAGAAATGGGTAGACGGGCCTGAGGAATTAAGTGGGGCGAGGGGGAGCAAAGAATAAGGCAGGGGTACGGCAGGTTAGGGAAGAGGAAGCTGTTCAGTGGGGGGGGCGACGTTGCGGCGGGGGGGATAGGGATCAGGAGGAGGGAAGAGGGAATTAGTGGTTGGGGAGAGACAGCGGGAAGGGCATCGCGGATAGGCGAGAGCGTGGGAATGAGTGGGGGGTAGAGGGAAAAAGGGAATGTGGGGGGGGGACAAGCGGGGATCAGTGGGAGGGGAGATAAGCGGAAAGGGGGCGGGCGCCGGGATTAAGTGCGCGGCGGGATACAGGCGGGGGCAGAGGGGCTGTCAGTGGTGGGAGTACGGGCAGGCATGGGGGCAGGCAAGCCACCTGCAGAGCGGGCATTGCAGTGGGGGGAGAGAAAGCTGGGGGCAAGCGACGATTCGGGGCACGAGCGGAAATTCTAGTGCGGGTAGCGGGGCAACGGCGGGGGGGAGCCAGGAGGCCAGCGGATTAAGTGGCAGGGGGATACGGGACGGGGGCGCAGACGCAGCGGCATTGCAGTAGGGGGGGGAGAAGCACAGGGGGGGGGGGCGGAGGGGGATTCAATAAGATATCACTAGGCGGCTTCGAGAGGCGAGGTGGGGACTAACGCGGCGTATGTGTAGGGCAAGAGAAGAGCGTGGCAATAACGGGGGGGATACAGGAAGAAAATGGGAGTGGAGGTGGGGGCTAGGTAATATGCTGGCAGGCATTCAGATGGGGGCAGATCAGGGGGGGCAGCGCAGTCAGGGGGGGGGATACGGAAGGGGGCGGGCGCGGGCAGAGGGAGTTCAGGTGGGGGGGAGGAGTACAGCCGAGGATAGGCGAGAGAGTTTGGTCAGCATGTCAGTATGTGGGAGGGGATCACGAGTTTGGAGGTGGCAGTCCGGCATTTCCGTGGGGGGATGGGGAACGGCAGGATCGGGGGCGTGGCCAGTTGTGGCTAGCGGCACTCACGGGGGGGTTGGGTAGAGTACAGCGGTAGATGTGGGGACGGGCCCAAGCGTGAGGCAGTACATGTGGGGGAGGGAGCGGATACAAGCGTGGGGGGGGCAGCGGCATTCCGTGGGGGGGGGGGATCACGGCGTCGAGATGAGGCAGAGGGGGAATTCAGTGGGGGGTGATATGGTGGAGAAAGACAGCGGAGGGGGGGGCGGCGGAGATATTTGGCAGCGGCTTCAGTGTGGGGGGGAGACGGGGGGGCAGCGGGGCATAATCGTGGGGGGGTGTGTTGACAGTTCGGGAGAGCGGCATCAGAGGGTGGAGGGGGGATGGGGATACAGCTGGTGAAGGAAGAGCCGATTCCATGGGGGGGGAGGTACGGACAGGGGGTGGGATGGTGGAATAGCGGAGGCGGCAGTACATAGGTGGGGGAGGGATACAGCTGGGGCAGGCCGGCGCTTCAGGGGGGAGAAGAGTAAAGTGCGGGAGGGCGGAATGTGTGGTAGACCGGAAAGGACGGGCGGGGCCGGCATCTCGTGTAGGGTGGTGGGGATACAGTGAGTTTGGCGATAAGGCCCGGGCATTGTCGAGTGGGGGAGCAGACAGTAGGGGTCGGCAGCTATGGGGTCAGAGGGCTCAGGGGGAAGATGGAAGGATGAACTGGCGGTGGGTTATCGCTAGACGGGCCTTCAGTGGGGGGGGGAGATACGGGCAAGGGAGGAAGGCATGCGGCATTCACGTGGGGGGAGGTGATCGTACGGCGGGGGGGCAGGCGGGGTCAGTCCAGTGGGGTGGGAGATCCGGAGAGGTTTGGGGCAGCGGAATTACAGTGGGGGAGGATACGGGAAGGCGGGGGGCCATATTAGGGTGGAAAGCCATGGGAGGCAAGCAAAGAGACAGTTGAGTGGGGATGGGGAGCGATACGGCTGATGGGGGGGGGGCAGCGCAGAACAGGGCAACGGGCAGTGACTTAGGTGGGCGGGAGGGAGGTGGATGGAGGTGGGGTGGAAACAGATGGGGCTAGCGGGGGATTCAGTGGAGTGGGGAGATACCGAGGGACTGCATCGGGAGGGACCAAGCGGGACACATTCAGGTGAGGGCGAGGGGAGGGAAGGAAGGATACAGGCTGGCTGCACAGCCAGGCCATTAGGGGGCGAGAAGAGACGGCGGGGGAGGTGGGCAAGGCGGCCGGAATTCGAGGGGGTTGGGATACACTGCGAAAACGGGAAGCGCAGCAGGAAGTCAGGTAGGGGGGGTGGGATGAAAGTGGGGAGGCCAGTGGATCAGTGGGGGGATACGCGGGGGCCGGCAGCGGCCATTCAGTAGGGGGCCCGGGACATCACGGCGGTGGGCGAAGCAGAATTAGACATGTGGGGTGAGGGATACGGGGTACGGTTGGGTGGGGCGAGTGCGAGGGGCATTCAGTGGGGGGGGAACGGAGGCCACTAGGCGGGGGGAGGCCGGTCAAGTGTTGGGCACGCATTCTAGTGAGTGGGAGAGATGAAAGTGGGGGCGATCAAGTCGGGCCAGCGGCTTCAGGGGAAGTGGGGGAGACGGCTGGGGCAGCGGGCAACATTCAGGGGGGTGGGGGATAAGGTGATCTGCGGCAGAGGAAGCAGCAGAAATCGTTGAAGGGGGGGCGGGGACTTTCCGCAGGCATTGGGGAGGTTGCGGCTAGCGGGATTCAAGTAGGGGGTGAAGATGGACAGTACAGGGCGGGGGGGGGCGAGCGGCAGTTCAGTGGGGGGATAATGGGCGGGGCAGGTGGCTTCATGTGGGGGAGATACAGGGGGGGAGGCAGGGCAGCGAGGGCACATTGAAGTGGTGGAGAGACGGCGGGGGCGAGCGGCACATCAGTGGGGGAGATAAGGCTAGGGGGGGGATGTCAGGAACAGACCTGGGGGCCTTAGAAGTGGAGGCAGATGCAGTGGCACGGGCGACGGGAAGATACAGCTGGGGGGCAAGTGGCATTCCAGGGGGGGAGATACGGCGGGGGCAGCGCATTCAGTTCAGTGGGGCGGGAATGGGCAGTACTAGGCGGGGGCAAGTGGCAGTCAGGGGAGGGGAGTACAGTGGTTGGGACAGAACGAGAAGTCAGTGTGGGTGGACAGAGAAGGACACAGAGGGTAGGCGTGGCAGCAGCGGCCATTTACGAGTGGGGGAGGACGGCTGGGGCTGCAGAGGAACTTCAGTGGGGGAAGATACGGCGGGGGATTAGGAGGGAGAAAGCGGCGGATTCCGTGGGGGGGGATACGGGCGGGGGGCTCAGTGCACTGCAGTCGGGGGTGCAGCAGCACAGGGGGGGGAGATACGAGGAAGGCGGATAGCAGAATTCGAAGTGGGGGGGATAGCGCGGGGGATGGACAGGATGGGCAAGGGGCAGGGAATTCAGTAGGGGAGATGTAAGGCCAGGGGGGGGCAGGATGGAGCGGCACCAGGTAAGTGGGGGAGAAGAAGATACGGCGGGGGCAGCAGCATTAAGGGGGGGGATACGGCGGGGGCAGTGCAGGCAATCAGTGGAGGGGGATCGAGACGGCGGCGTGGACGAGTAGTGGCATCGTGGGGGGTACGGCGGGGGCAGACTGGCATTCAGTTAAGTCAAGGGAGGGGAAGTGACGGCGGGTGTGATGGGAGCGGCATTCAGGGGGGGGGGATACGGCGTGCTAGCCAGTGGGGCCCGGCCAGCGGAGGTCCAGCGGTGCGTGAGCCATCCTGGGCAATATCCTCAAGATGTCCGTTCATGTCCTTATGACCACCTGAGAATCTAGCTTACGACAGGCCTGAGTACGATTCGTGCTTGTTTCAAAAGAGCTATAGTAGATGGAGCCTGAGGGCAAAAATGATTTGTGTTTACCTTTTACTCGTAGGCTTCACCTATCGGTAAAAACATTAATGTCAAGCGTCCCACCTCCTCTTGAAAACCCTACGAGCCTGGGATAGACAAACAAAAACCTGGAAAAGACAGACACGCATGCGCGTTGAGATTCAGCTGCCGGCGCTTCAGGGAGGGCGGAAAGCAGGAACACAGCGCGGAATAAGCTTGGGCAAAGGCGATTATGGGGGATGGGAAATAGCAAACGTTAACCCGATGATACGGTAATTACTTCAAGGGAAAAACCAGGGCCTTTAATTATTGAGGGGTTTGGCGGAACAAGTATTCCATGAGAGAGACGAAAGTGATTTGAGGTGAGGGATGTGGTGTTGATGGTGGAGAGGGATGAGTGGCGGTAGGGGGGAGGGGGGGGAGGGAGAGAGGCGTGAGTTGGGCAGTGAGAGGGCGGAGGAAGGGGGTGCTGATGTGAAGGGGGGGGACGAGGAGGGGGAAGGGAGTGGTGTCGACTTGGGGAAGATTGCCTGTGGAGCTACGGGAGACGGCGGAGGGGTTGAGGTGCTCTGAGGCGAGGGAGGGGTTGGTGAGGTTACTTGGTGAGAGAGTGCGTTACTTAGATGAGGGAATTTGTAGGGGTGTGACTGATGGTGTGGTGTGAGTGTGCTGTGTGAGGTCTTGAAGATGATTGCGCCCCAAGGTAGGTGGATGTGTGTGGAGTTGTAGGTGAGATGGGTGGTGAGTGATTGGTGTGGGAAGTGTGAGGAGTGAGATTGCTGAAGAGGAGCGGATGGCAAAGTTGGCCGGGGAGGACTGAGGCAGGGCGACGGGTGGGCGGTGTGAGACGTTGTAGACGTTGGGAAGAGACGGGGGGAGGTGATGCCGGGAGACGGCTGGCGAGGATGCGAAGAGCGGGCACTTGCTGGGCATGGGGAATGAGGGTGAGAGGGGCAATGGGGGTGGGCCGGGAGAGGGGCAAGAGTTGGAGTAGGGAAAGGCGGGGAGAGTTGGTCGACGGCAAAGCTGACGGGATCCGAGACGGATCATGGTCGGCTCGGGTGGACTGCGGTGGGGATTTCGAGGACGGTGAGATGGAGCATGCATGAGGATAGTGTTGGAGGAGAGTATCCGTGAGGTAGAGTGAGCGTGTGTTTGATGTGAGCCGCGAGAGGGTGAGTATAGGGTGCTGAAGTGGGTGAGAGGGTGGTGAGAATGGTGGTGAGGGAGGAAGACGGTGATTTGTGTGTCGAGGTGGTGTGAGATAGATTGAAGCCGGTGAGATCTGGACGATGATGGAGGGAAGTGATGAGAAAGAGAGTAGTTGGAGTTGTGCGTGACGGACAGCAGGGAGGACCGGTGAGGTTGCAGGAGCACCAGATTGAGGTCGAGAGTGGAGCTGAAGATGGATGGTGAAGGTGAGATGACAGAGATGTGCGTGTGAGTTGATTGATTGTGGTGGAGGATGTGGGAGAAGAGGATTGGCCCTAATAGGCAGGCTATGGACAAATTACCAGCTTTAATCCCTTTTTTTCTTTTTCTTCTTCTATTTGTATATGTAAACTTGGTGTGACGATGTATAATTCTACATTCTACCTACGACGGCAATCGTTTGGTGTATAAATGTCAGAACACTGCTTGTGGTGCCTAACATAATGGCCGCCTTTCAATTTTAATCAATACTTCAGTGGGTTTTGTAACTCAGCAGGTACAATGTATCCTGATATTACCAGGTAACATTATATATGTTACAGGTTGCAGCTCAAAGGCTGGGAAACATTAACAGCAAATGATCACAAACAGGAAAATGTTGCAAAATATCTTGCACTGCTGGGAGGTGAGCTAAAAACTGCGCCATAAAAATCAAAGGTGCTTCAAACTCATTAAAATGGCATTAAGAATTGAAAAAATAAAGTTAAAAAAAAGTCACTATATCTAATACTACAGAAACTGATTATTAAAAAAAAATATGATTTCACGTTTTGTTGCCTTTACCAACATGTGTATAATATATATTATAGAATATAATATAATATATTATTATATTAATATATATATATATATATATAATCACTTGTGAACACATTCACATGTCTTAGGCAGGTTGCAACCCCTGCCTTACACCATTACACCTAGCATACATGGTTCCACTGCAGCAAGGGATTCTGGGGAAAAGACATGCAAATGAGCCACCGTATCACTTTTTGCCTGGAATTCATTTTTACACGGAAACCCTTATAAACTATGCTTGCTGTTAACACAGCTTTAAAGCACAGCATGGGAATCAGATGCAAAGCAGAGAAACCATTACAGACAGTTTCAATCTAATGGGCTCATCAGGTGAGGTGGTTGGGTACTTTTTATTATAGATAGATATAGGTAGCTTAGATATAGGTAGATAGATAATTATGGGGGTGAAAAAGGTGAAGAAAACCCTCCACCCGTAAAGCATGTAGCAAATAAAAAAAGCAATTGTGAGATGGGAGCGTCTAATGCGTGTGCCGTTTGTGTGAGCATATGAGCGCGTGTGAGCGTGTTCACAAGTGCATTTTTTGTATATATATACACACACGTACATTATGTATTTATACAGAAGAAAGAAAGAACTTTAAAGCAACACTATTTCCGCATCTAAATGGTGTGATTGCTGACGAGCAGAGAGAGTAACAATGACGGGGATAGGGTACTGCTGGGGGTGCAGGTAGCACAGTAATACAGCCGACATAGAGCAGAGAGGAACATAAGTGCTTGCACTGGTTAGGTAACCCTGGTATCTGGGCGGTGCCGGCTGCGGGTACCTGGCTGCCAAAGCACTACCTCCCCGGAGAGAAGAACTGCTGGACTTGGTAGAGAGGAAATGAAAAGATCAAAGTCTGGCATGCTTCCCAAAGGGCTAGGGATATTCTCCGCGGGCGGGTGTTACGGGATCTTCCCATATTCTCTCAGCTTATACTACTGCAGAAAGAGCTGCTCTTGTCTCAGAGAGCCCAGCAGTAAAGTGTTACTGCTATCTCTCCACAGACTAGTATGGGCGTGTGTGTTATGTGAGTCAATAAAGCATTGAATGTACCAGTTGCTCATGATGGGGAGTTTTAAAGATGGCGCAGTGGAGTTGCCATAACAATGTCTGCAAAAATGTATTTAACGGAGCGCCCTTAAGAATTCACCGTATACAGTGCTTTACAAGCAAAGAACTCAGACCACAACATAGAGGTGAAAGAATATAGAATATGCTATGACCAAAAGTGGCCAAACCAGACCCACAAGGGCCAAGGAGATATCTGCTCAGCACAGGTGGCTCAACAGTGGCTCAGTCAATGAGGCACTCCATAACTCCCCAAGAGCCACCAGCAGGTCAGTTTTCAGGATATGCCGCTTCAGCGAAGGTGCGCAGTCTTCGACTGACCACTGATTGAGCACCTGGTGATGAAAGCAGGGATACGTTAAACTGACTGTTGGTGGCCCTTAGGATGGAGTTGGTCTCCCCGCTGTAGACAATGATAACAGGTTCTTACTCTATGTAAGGACTTAAAGTCTGGAACGGTATCTTCCATTTTCTTCCCTCGTCCGTGGTGTACAACTCCTCTGACCCTAAAGTTGCGCTAAATGTTAGGATTTAAAAACCAAATAACATCCGTGGAAATCCCAGTAAATCCTGCCGTCGCCTGCAATCTGACAGGTTTCTTGTGTTCTGTACATCTTGTGAAGGCATGAGCAGAGCCGGGCTCCGGAGAGGAAGTAGCTTGGTCATTAGTGCGGGAACACTAGTACAATCACAGGCGGGGGGGGCGAATACGTAATGCCCAGCACAAATATGGGGACCTAAGATTAAAAAAGGACCAATCAAAACCTAATTAAGCCTAAAACAATTAATACTAATGCCCTCAGACCGGGGCATAGTCTTGCATTATGCACTGTGCTATGTTTTTAAAGGCCTTAAATCGGGGCGGGTATATAATGAGAGAGCAATGCCGTTCCTCTGGGGATTGTGCTAAGCATAAGAATTTATATCACTGCTATGCTTAAATATGTGCACATTATATATATATATATAATATAAAAATATAATATATATCTATATATATTATACTATATATATATATGTGGCAGCCGGCACTCCAATGGTAAGATATACAGGTAGGTGCATGTCCCATAAGCATAGATAAACATACAATACCGTTCACAACGAAATCAGAGGCAACACTCAGGGATGATAAGAGGGTTAAATGGGTTTGTAATGTAAACAACAGGGGCACAAATAACCAACATTTCGGGTCCCCATACGGGAACCTTTCATCAATGCACACAAGCATACACACCCAGATATGACATACAGTACACACACGCACAGATAAACACACAAGATACAAACAGAGAGACTACACAGATAGATACATAGAAAACACACACACACACACACACAAATAGATACACACAGAGATATACGCACACAAGAGATACACACGAGAGATACACACAGGAGTGACAGGTGTTAAGTCATATTAATAATATAATTAAGGATATTGATATGGATTATATTAGAATATACAAAGGCTAAAGGATGTCGCAACGCATTATGATTGTCACCAGTTGAGGTCACGGGCAGGTTATAGCCAACCAGGTACCACACCCCAGTGACTGACTTACTACAAAGACACGACAAACAATCTGAACCACCGGAAGCTCTCAAGGAGACACACAGCTAAGGGATGAGACGAGAAGAGACAGCAAGGAGGGGACGAGACACAGAGATACAGCGAGTAGGAGAGAGAGAGAGAAAGACAGCAAGGAGGGGAGGAGTCACGAGGTATGACGAGAGGGGAATGGAGAGCTCGTGTGAACAAGGCAGAGAGGAGTTCAAAGGAAGGGAGGGAGAGAGCGGAGAGAAAGATGAGAGGAGGAGGGAAACAGAGCGACAGCAATGAGACGAGACAGATGAAGATGAGATGAGTAGGAGAGGAGGGAGGAGTAGTTGCACAGAGAGGAGCAGACACTGCGGTCAGGGAGGCCATGAGGGGGAGGAGAGAGTGCAAGAAAGCCCATAGCAAAAGCATGATGGGGAAGAGGGATAAGTTGGGGAAGAGGGGACAGAGACAGCAAGGCGTTACAGGGAGGGAGGTGGTGATGAAAACAGTTATGTTTTTAATAACGTTTCAGATCTGCTAGATCAGGGTTGTTTCGCTGGGTACACAAGCCACATGAAATGGATATATACAGTTGGTCCGGAAATAATTGGACACTGACACAATTTTAATTTGGTCTGTACGCCACCACAATGGATTTGAAAAAGAAACAACCGAGATGCAATAGAAATGACGTTCAGCTTGTAATTCAAGGGGTTGAACACAAATCTATCGTATGAAACGTTTAGGATTGAACCATTTCATACACAGTCCCCTTATTTCAGGGGCTCAAAAGTAATTGGACAAACTGAAAACATATAAATAAAATGTTCATTTTTAATACTGTGTCGGAATCCTTTGCAGGCAATGACTGCTTAAAGTCTGGAGTAGGACATCACCAAACGCGGGTTTCTCCTTGTGGATGCTTTGCCAGGCCTTACTGCAGCTGTCTTCAGTTGTTGTGTCGGGTTCTTCTGCCTTAATTTGTCTTCAGTAAGTGAAATGCAGCTCGATCGGGTGTGAGACAGTGATTGACTAGCGCCATTGCAGAATATTCCAATTCTTTGCTAAAAAAACTATCTGGGTGGCTTTCACAGTGTTTGGGTCATTGTCCATCTGTTAAAGTGAGCACCGTCCACAACTTCCTGAATTTGGTGAATCTGAGAGCAGACAATATATCCTATACACTTCAGAATTCATCGGGCTGCTTCTTTCTTCGGTCACATTCAAAAAAACACAGTGAACCGAGTGCCATTGTCAGAGCACAGCCATACATGCCATCACACGGCCACCACAGGTTGTTTTACAGATATGTGCGTATGCTTGGATCAAGAGCCGGTCCAAACCTCCAATTTTTCTTCCCTATTTGGTAACAGGGATGATCTTTAGTTCATCTGTCCAAAGAATGTTGTTCCAGGAACGGGCTGGCTTTTTAGATATTGTTTGGCAAAGTCCAATGTGGCTTTCTTTCTTGAGCTTATGAATGGTTTGCACCTGTGGGGAACCCTCTGTATTTGCTCGTGCATTTTTTTGTCTTTAGGTTAGACTTGGATAATGATATCCTACATCTGGGGAGGTTCTTCAATGCTGGATGTGGGGAAGGGGGTTTTTCTTTACATGGAAAAGATCCTAACATACCACCACTGTTGTCTTCCGTGGACGTCCAGGCTTTTTGTGTTGCCGAGCTCACCAGTGCGTTCTTTTTTTCTCAGAAGCTTACAAACTGTTGATGTCCGATTCCTAATGTTCCTGCCATTCCCTCTGAGGATTTTCTTTTTTTTTTGCAGCCTAATGAGTGCCCTGTTTCACTTGCATTGAGAGCTCCTTTGAACGCGCATGTTGTGGGTTCACAGCAAAAGTTCCAAAGTGGAATGCCACACCCGGAATCAACTCCAGACCTGTAACTTGTAATTGATAATGAAATAATGAAGGAATAGCCCACACCTGTGTGATGAAACAGCTTTTAGTGTCAATTGTCCAATTACTTTGGTCATTGAAAAAAGAGGGGGCTACACATTAAAGATGATGTAATTCCTAAACCCTTTCTCCAATTGGATGTTGTGAAATACCCGTCACATTAACGCTGTAGACTGCACTTTAAGCGATATTCATGTATTTAAACTGTACTGAATTTATTTGGTACCAGCCGAAACAAAAATGTATCAGTGTCCAAATATACGGATCTAACTGTGTGTATATATTATATATAGTATATTTATAGTATATAGATATTATATATATAATATATAATATATATAGATATATATACAGTGTTCGACCAATCACCCAAAAAAAATTACTCACCCACCAAAAAATCTACTCGCCACGTAGCCCGCCCCCACCACCTGCCCTAGTCTGCCCCCAACCCTAGTTCGCCGCCCCCACTCCGCCCTTTAAAATAAAATATATGATAATAAACTACATGTAATAAATTCCTAGTCAGACATTCACTTTTGACAGTAAATTTATTTAATGTATACATAATACTAATTTCTGTCTTGTGTACGTGTGTGTGTGTGTGTGTGTGGTGTGTAAATTCGGTTCTAAGAATAAAACAGAATGTGAAGACTAGATTCCTGAACCCCCTTTAACCAGTGTGGGACCTCCCCCGCTTCACAATATCCAAAAAGCAGCAATCCCCTGGGTCTTACCTGATCCTGCGAGTCCCTCAAGGTCCAGTGTCCTCATCCCGCAATGTTATAACAGTGGAGGGGAGGTGTTCCCTACGCTTTCTGGGTTAGGGGGGATTACGATTCTGTTCCGTGTGAAGCTTGAGCCAATCTGGAAGAAAGCAAGACGTATAGGTTAAGTTCTTGGTTAGTATAGGGCAGTTAAGATATAGGGTAATAAGAATATCCAGATCGAGAGGTGAGGTGGAGATAGGGAGAGTGTGGAGAGGGATGGTAGAGTGTGGGGTAGAGCGGTGAGTGGATGGAGAGGGAGATGGGAATGGTGAGAGAGGGAGATGTGGACGAGGGAGATGTGGATGAGAGTGTGGCGAGGGGTGGAGAGGGTGGAGACGGAGACGTGGAGAGGGAGTGTGGGAGAGAGGGGTCTCTCTCTCTCTATGAATTCCACACCTCAATCCCCTCTTTTCTGTGGCCCCCTCTCTCTCCTTTTCCCTTTTTGTCCCTTCTGCCTTTTTCCTCCTCTTGCGACTATCGAGGGAGTGTAGAGGAGAGGGTGGGTGACAAAAGATCGGGAGAGGAGCAGGAGATGGGGGGGGGCACACACAGGGTCGAGACCGAGGGTGGGGTCGCGGAGGATATGGGTGGCGGACTGGTGGGTGGCTGTGACGAATGGGAGGGGTTGCTGAAGCAAGCGCCGGTGGGGGAAGCGCCGCCCCCCCCTCAGATTCCTCCCCAAGACAAAGGGGCGGAGGGTGGACACGAGGAAGGGGGCGACACCGACGGGGGGGGGTGGAAAGGAAGGGCGGCCAGGGCGTGGGGCGGGGGACGAAGAAGCCGGTTGGGGGGTGGAGGAGACAGGAATGGCGGGGTGGGCAGCGAAAGCCCACGACTGGGGGGCAATGGATGGACGGGGGGGGGATGACAGAATGGGGGGTGGGGGCTGAATGCGTCCGGGGCGCGCCGGCCAGGAATTGGGTGGGGGGGCGGAAAGGGGGCTGGGGGAGAGGGGGGGGGTGGGAGGAGGAGGGGGAAGAGTGAATGACGGGAGGGAATCGGGGGAAGGGGGTAATGATGCACAGGAATGGGGGTGAAGGGGGGACGGAAGGGGGGGGGGGTAAAGTGGGGTCGGTTGATGGGTAGACCGGGGGATGGCCTGGGGGGGTGGTGACGGGGGGAATGGGTGGGTGGGGGGGGTTGAAGGGGACAGGGGGTTTGTGACTGGACTGGGTGGGGACCTGACTGGGTGTAGTAGAATGGGACAAAAACATTAGGATAACTTGACAGCATAATAAACACCACATGACCCGATCGCCCCCCCCCTGTAGTCATGCTCTGACCCTCGCGGGGAATACGGAGGGAGAAGCCGGGTAAGCGGGGCAGGGAGAGGGAGAGAGAAGGGGGGAACCCCCCACTCCATCTCACTGGGGCCTCCGAGGGGATCGGCAGGAAGCAGGGGGGTATAAGCGGGGGACAGGGGAAGAGAAGGGGAGATGACACCCCCAACTACCATCTCCTGAGCACGAGCGGATAAGCGGGGAGCACAAGGGGCTGTGCAGGGGAAGGAGAAGAGGCCCGAAGCAAGGGGGGCCACCAGCCGCAGATGAGGAGGATCGGAACAGTATATCTCAAACAGATCTCCGGCCAGACGAGAATTGGTCGTCGTTGAGGGAGGGAGGGATGATATAGAGCCGGACGCGACGCCCACAAAGCCGTGGTGCGAGCGCGCGCCAATCAGCCGTCAGTGAAAAGTGGAAGTTTTAGGAGGCCGATATTTAATCCTCTAAGCCCAGGGCGTGTACATGTATAGGATGGTCGAACACTGTATTACATTAAGCAAATGGAAAATTCATTTATGCTATGCAAAGAGTAAGGAAATTTCAGAATTTGCTATATGCTTGCTGTGGAGGGGTTTCTGTAACTTTTTGTTACCCACCATAATTAACAAGTAAAGGCATACAACGCGTTAAGTACACTAACTTTAAGTAACGACTCGCGAGGAGTACAATCGCCCAATGGCAAAAAGCAGCTCAGCATGGCCGGTCCATCAAGACCTGAACAGCAAATAACGACGCAGACCTACCTGTACCGAAGCTGTGACGGTTGCAAGGCGGGGAGACTATAGAGGCTGTTACCACATGCGTTATTTACATCAGTTATGCAAGTAATAACGATTGAGTAAAGTACACTGGCATCGATAGTGGGGGAGGAAAGTATCGAGGCTTCACTCTAAGTTCATTTTCACTTACAAAATGCTCCAGATCCCATTGCGGATGTTATAAAGCCGGGTATGCAGTATATATATTACTGAGATATACGGAGTGGGTATATTTCTGCTACAAGGTTCCAGCGGGGATTTACAGGGTTGCTAGCAACCAATAAAGTTTAAAAATACAATTAAAACAGGGACACCACGAAAGAGAGAGGAGTCCACACACACACACACAAGCCCGAGAAAAGAGGAAATTACAACGTAGGATACCAGAGGGTTACACACAATCACACACTCAGTTACGATACAAACGAAGATAGCAGGGATATACACACACCAGAGATACACACCACAACACACACGAAGACACGATTCAGAGATAAAACACTATCACACAGCATGGATACCACCCACACAGAGCATACAAGCAAAAGTGTACACACGATACACACCTCAGTCTAAAGAACACACACAGGACACAGAGCTACACACACACACACCCACACAGAGATACACAAACAAACTAACAGCAGCAGGGTGGATAGCCAAACGAGATACACACACGCAAGCTTATGAGGTTGGTGCCTGTCATGGCAAGCTGGGTCATATCAATGTCAAGTGGAGGGGGGTTTGCAGCAGGGATGCCGGGGGAGGAGACGACGAGAAGAAGGAGATGCGGGAGACGCCGCAGGCGATGAGGAGAGCCGGACACGGCCGCCAGTAAGGGAATTTGTTTTTACATTTTTTCGGGGTTGGGCCCTTCGGTTTATAGAGTGGCAAACACCGGGGTGAGTTTGATAGGTCTCATAGAGCGCATGGTAGCGGGGCATCGTGAGAGAGAAGCGAAAAGTTACAGGGGTGGACGACGATCAACGCGCAGCGGAGTGGACTCAACGGCAAAAGACAACAGCTCGGGAGGGGAGGTTACGAGAGACACCTTTTAAGAAGAAACAGGACTCGACCCGATCAGTACCACAAGAGCTCCAAAAGGGCCCGGAACATAACACGGCCAACTTGACACCCTTTAGGACCCCTCCCCTCCCTTTCCCCCCCCCTTTCTCCTGGGCGGGCTGTCCCCCGTAGACACCGCCGGTGGGGGGGATACGGCGGGGGCAGTGGCATTCAGTGGGGGGGATACGGCGGGGGCAGCGGCATTCAGTGGGGGGGATACGGCGGGGGCAGCGGCATTCAGTGGGGGGGATACGGCGGGGGCAGCGGCAGGGTGCTGAGCACATTCATTGGAATATCCTCAATTGCCTTTCCTGTTTATGATCGTCATTAGCTAGAAGGCAGCAGATCCTTCAACAAGAGCTAATTAGAGGAGCCTGGGAAAATGATGTTGTTATCCTTTTTACTAGTGGTGTCCTTATAACATCTTCATGTTCAAGCTGTCCCCTCCCTGAAAACCCTACAGCCTGGGATAGAAAAACATGGAAGAACAGAATCGCATGCAGCTTTAATTCCAGGCTCCGGCCTTCACGGGAGGTGAACGCCAGGAAACAGCGCGGATAAGATTGGCAAAGGGATTCTGGGGGATGAAATAGCAACTGTCTAACCTCGATGATACAGTAACATTCCTTCAAGCGAAAACAGCCTTTACATATTGAGTGTTTGGGGAACAATATTCCATTTGAGATGAGACAAAAAGTTGATTTTGGGTGAGATTGCACCTTTAGGCAGCAATACCACTTTCTCCCTTTTTTTTCTTCTTTCTTATTTGTATATGTAAAGCGTGTGACGATGTATAATTCTACATTCTTACCTACGCCGGCAATCGTTTGGTGTTATAAATCTGTCAGAATCCTGCTTGTGTGCCTAACATAATGGCCGCCTTTCAATTTTAATCAATACTTCAGTCGGTGTAACTCAGCAGGTACAATGTATCCTGATATTACCAAGGTAACATTATATATTGTTACAGGTTGCAGCTCAAACTGCTGGGAACATTAACAGCAAATGATCACAAACAGGAAAATGTTGCAAATATCTTGCACTGCTGGGAAGGTGAGCTAAAACCTGCCATAAAAATCAAAGGATGCTTTCAAACTCATTAAAAATGGCATTAAGAATTGAAAAAATAAATGTAAAAAAAGTCACTATTATCTAATACTACAGAACTGATTTATTAAAAAAAATATATATGATTTCACGTTTTGTTGCCTTTACCAACATGTGTTAATATATATATATATATATATATATATATATATATATATATATATATAATCACTTGTGAACACATTCACATGTCTTAGGCAGGTCTGCAACCCTGCCTTACCCCATTATCACCTAGCATACAGTGCTTCCACTGCAGCAAGGGATTCTGGGAAATGACATGCAAATGAGCACACCGTATCACTTTTTGCCTGGAATTCATTTTTACACGGAACCCTTATAAACTAATGCTTGCTGTTAACACAGCTTTAAAGCACAGCATGGGAATCAGATGCAAAGCCAGAGAAACCATTCACAGACATGTTTCAATCTTAATGGGTATCATCAGTGTGAGGTTGGTTGTACTTTCTTATATATAGATAGATATAGGTAGCTAGATATAGGTAGATAGATAAATTATGGTGGGTGAAAAAGGTGACGAAAAACCCTCCACCGTAAAGCATGTAGCAAATAAAAATAGCACTTGTGAGCATGTGAGCGTGTGAGCATGTGAGCGTGTGAGCGTGTTCACAAGTGCTATTTTTTTTGTTATATATATACACACACAGTACATTATGTATTATATACAGAAGAAAGAACTTTAAAAGCAACACTATTTCCTGCATCTAATGGTGATTGCTGACGAGCAGAGTAACAATGACGGGGATAGGAGTACTGCTGGGGTGCAGGTAGCACAGTAATACAGCCGACACTAGAGCAGGAGGAACAATAAGGTGCTTGTCTGGTACGGTAACCCTGGTATCTGGCGGTGCCGCTGGGTACCTGGCTGCCAAAGCACTACACCTCCCCGGAGAAGAACTGCTGAGACTTGTAAGAGAGGAAATGAAAAGTCTGGCATGCATTCCCAAAGGGCTAGGGATATTCCCGGGGCCTGGGTGTTACTGGCTGATCTTCCACATTATTCTCTCAGCTTATACTACTGCAGAAAGAGCTGCTCTTGTCTCAGAGAGCCCATAAAGTGGTTTACTGCTATCCTCTCCACAGACTAGTATGGGCGTGTGTTATGTGAGGTCAATAAAGCATTGAACTGTACCAGTTGCTCACATGATGGGGAGTTTTAAAGATGGCTGCAGTGGATGTTGCCATAACAATGTCTGCAAAAATATGTATTTACGGAGCGCCCTTTAAGTAATTCACACGTATACAGTGCTTTACAAGCAAGAACTCAGACACAACATAGAGGTGAAAGAATATAGAATATTGCTATAGACCAAAAGTGGCCAACTCCAGTCCACAAGGGCCACCAAGAGATATCCCTGCTTCAGCACAGGTGGCTCAATCAGTGGCTCAGTCAATGACTGGCCAACTCCAGTCCCCAAGAGCCACCAGCAGGTCAGCTTTTCAGGATATGCCTGCTTCAGCGAAGGTGCCGCAGTCTTCGACTGAACCACTGATTGAGCCACCTGTGCTGAAGCAGGGATATCGTTAAAAACTGACCTGTTGGTGGCCCTTGAGGACTGGAGTTGGTCTCCCCTGCTGTAGACAATATAACAAGGTTCTTATCTCTATTGTAAGGACTTAAAAGTCTGGCAACTGGTTATCTTCCATTTTCTTCCCCCTCGTCCGTGTCAACCTCCTCTGACCCTAAAGTCTGCCGATAAAACCAAATAACTCCGTGGAAATCCCAGAATAAATCCTGCCGTCGCCTGCAATCTGACAGGTTTCTTGTGTTTTCTGTACATCTTGTGAAGGATGAGCAGAGCACCGGGCTCCGGAGATGGAAGTAGCTTGGGTCATTAGTGCGGGAAACTTTAGTACAATCACAGGCGGGGGCATGACATTCCTGTAATGCCCAGCACAATATGGCACTAAAGATTAAAACAAGGACAAATCAAAACATATTAAGCCTAAAATACTAATATGCCCCTTCAGACCGGGGCATAGTCTTGCAATTATTGCCCTGTGCTATGTTAAAGGCCTTAAATCGGGGTATTACATGGAGAGCAATGCCCGTTCCTCTGGGGATTGTGCTACTCAAGATAAGAATTTATATCACTGCTATGCTTACATATGTGCACATTATATATATATATATATATATATATTAATATAGATATATATCTATATATAATTATATATAATATATATAATTTGGCAGCCCGCACTCCAATGGTAAGCATATACAGGTAGGTGCATGTCCCATAAGCAATAGATAAACATACAATACCGTTCACACGAAATCAGAGGCAACACTCAGGTGAAGCAGGTAAATGGGTTTGTAATGTAAACAAACAGGGCACAAATAACCAACATTTCGGTCCCCATACGGGACCTTTCTCACATGCACACACGCATACACACCCAGATACTGACATACAGATACACACACGCACAAGTAAACACACAGATACAAACAGAGATACACAGATAGATACATAGAAACACACACACACACACACACACAAATAGATACACACAGAGATATACGCACACAAAGAGATACACACCGAGATATACACACAGAGTGACAGGTGTTAATGTCCTAATTAATAATATAATTAATGTATATTTGATATGGATCTATTTATATATATAACAGGCTAAGGATGTCTGCAACGCATTATGATGTCACCAGTATGATGTCACGTGCTAGGTTTATAGCCAACCAGGTACCACACCCAGTGACTGACTTACTACAAAGACACAGACAAACAATCTGAACCACCGGAATGCCTCCTCAAGGAGACAACCAGCTAAGGGATGAGACAGAGAGAGACAGCAAGGAGGGGACGAGACACAGAGATACAGCAGTAGGAGAGAGAGAGAGAGAAAGACAGCAAGGAGGGGAGGAGTCAGAGGTATGACGAGGAGGGAATGGAGAGCAGTGTGAACACAGGCAGGAGGGAGTTCAAAGGAAGGGGAGGAGAGAGCAAGATGAGTAGGAGGAGAAAACAGAGCGACAGCAATGAGAGGAGACAGATGAGATGAGTAGGAGAGGAGGGAGAGTAGTATGCACAGAGAGGAGCAGACACTGCCGGTCAGGGAGTGCAATGAGAGGGGAGGAGAGAGTGCAAAGAAAGGCATAGCAAAAGCATGATGGAGGAGAGAGTAAGGTGGGGAAGAGGGGACAAGAGACAGCAAGGCGTTACAGGGAGGGGGTGAAAACAGTTATGTTTAATTAATAACGTTTCAGATCTGCTAGATCAGTGTATGTTACGCTGGGTACAGCAAGCCACATGAAATGGAATATATACAGTTAGGTCCGGAAATAATTGGACACTGACACAATTTTCATAATTTTGGCTCTGTACGCCACCACAATGGATTTGAAATGAAACAACCGAGATGCAATAGAAGTGCAGACTTTCAGCTTTAATTCAAGGGGTTGAACAAAAATATCGTATGAAACGTTTAGGAATTGCAACCATTTTCATACACAGTCCCCTTATTTCAGGGGCTCAAAAGTAATTGGACAAATGAAAACAATCATAAATAAAATGTTCATTTTTAATACTTTGTCGAGAATCCTTTGCAGGCAATGACTGCTTAAAGTCTGGAACGCATGGACATCACCAAACGCTGGGTTTCCTCCTTTGTGATGCTTTGCCAGGCCTTTACTGCAGCTGTCTTCAGTTGTTGTTTGTTCGTGGGTCTTTCTGCCTTAATTTTGTCTTCAGTAAGTGAAATGCATGCTCGATCGGGTTGAGATCAGGTGATTGACTCAGCCATTGCAGAATATTCCACTTCTTTGCCCTAAAAAAACTCCTGGGTGGCTTTCACAGTATGTTTTGGGTCATTGTCCATCTGTAAAGTGAAGCACCGTCCAATCAACTTCGCTGAATTTGGCTGAATCTGAGCAGACAATATATCCCTATACACTTCAGAATTCATCCGGCTGCTTCTTTCTTCTGTCACATCATCAATAAACACTAGTGACCCAGTGCCATTGTCAGCCATGCATGCCCATGCCATCACACTGCCACCAGCGTGTTTTACAGATTATGTGGTATGCTTCGGATCATGAGCCGTTCCAAACCTCCATACTTTTTTCTTCCCATCATTCTGGTACAGGATGATCTTAGTTTCATCTGTCCAAAGAATGCTGTTCCAGAACTGGGCTGGCTTTTTTAGATATTGTTTGGCAAAGTCTAATCTGGCCTTTCTATTCTTGAGGCTTATGAATGGTTTGCACCTTGTGGTGAACCCTCTGTATTTGCTCTCGTGAAGTCTTCTCTTTATGGTAGACTTGGATAATGATATGCCTACCTCCTGGAGAGTGTTCTTCACTTAGCTGGATGTTGTGAAGGGGTTTTTCTTTACCATGGAAAAGATCCTACTATCATCCACCACTGTTGTCTTCCGTGGACGTCCAGGCCTTTTTGTGTTGCAGAGCTCACCAGTGCGTTCTTTTTTTCTCAGAATTTACAAAACTGTTGATTTGTCCATTCCTAATGTTCCTGCCATCCCTCTGATGGATTTTCTTTTTTTTTTGCAGCCTAATGATGCCCTGTTTCACTTGCATTGAGAGCTCCTTTGACCGCATGTTGTGGGTTCACAGCAAAAGCTTCCAAATGTGAATGCCACACCTGGAATCAACTCCAGACCTTTTACTTGCTTAATTGATAATGAAATAATGAAGGAATAGCCCACACCTGTTGATGAAACAGCTTTTAAGTCAATTGTCCAATTACTTTTGGTCCATTGAAAAAGAGGGGGCTACACATTAAAGAGATGTAATTCCTAAACCCTTTCTCCAATTTGGATGTGAATACCCTCACATTAAAGCTGATAGACTGCACTTTAAGCCCATATTCATTATTTAACTGTAACTTGAATTTATTTTGGTACACAGCCGAAATAACAAAATTTATCAGGGTCCAATATACCGGATTAACTGTGTGTATATATCTTATTATATATATATTATATATAATATATAATAGTATATATATATTATATTATATATATTAATATATATTACTATATATACAGTGTTCGAAAATCACCCAAAAATCTACTCACCCAACCAAAAAATCTACTCGCCACCTAGTCCCGCACCCACACCGCCCCCCTAGTCCTGCCCCCAACCCTAGTCCCGCCCCCAACCCCGCTTTAAAATAAAATATATGAATAAAATACATTTAATAAATTCCTAGTCAGAACATTCATTTTTGACATAAATGTATTTATTGTATTACATTATACTACAATTAGTCCTTGTTACGTGTGTGTGTGTTGTGTGTGTGTGTAAATGTCGGATCTAGAAATAAAAGCCAGATGTGAATGACTAGATTCCTGAACCCCTTAACCAGTGTCTGGACGTCCCCGCTTCACAATATCAAAAGCAGCAATCCCGCCTGGGATCTTACCTGATCCGCAGTCCCTCAATGTCCAGGTACCTCATTCCTGCAATGTTATACATTGGAGGGGAGGTGTTCCCTACCTGTCTTCTGGGTTAGGGGGGATTCCGATTTCTTCCGTGTGAAGCTTGAGCCAGATCTGGAAGAAAGCAGTATAGGTTAATTCGGTGTAGTATAGGGCAGTTAAGATATATAGGGTAAATAAGATATCCAGATCGAGAGTGTGAGAGTGTGAGAGGGAGAGTGTGGAGAGGGAGAGTGTGGTGAGGGAGAGTGTGGAGAGGGAGAGGGAGAGTGTGGAGAGGGAGAGTGTGGCGAGGGAGAGTGTGGAGACGGAGAGTGTGGAGAGGGAGTGTGGAGAGAGGGTGGGTGACACACAGAGGGGAGAGAGGGTGGGTGACACACAGAGGGGAGAGAGGGTGGGTGGCTGACTGGGTGGCTGACTGGGTGGGTGGCTGACTGACTGGGAGGGTTGCTGACTGACTGGGTGGGTGGCTGACCGACTGGGTGGGTGGCTGACTGGGTGGGTGGGTGGGTGGCTGACTGGGTGGGTGGGTGGCTGACTGGGTGGGTGGGTGGCTGACTGACTGGGTGGCTGACTGACTGGGTGGCTGAATGAATGGAGTGGGTTGGCATGACCTGACTGGCGGTGCGCGTGGTGCAACCTGCGTGTGGGTGGCTGACTGGGTGGGTGGCTGACTGGGTGGGTGGCTGGCTGGGTGGCTGACGGTGACTGACGGTGAGTGAGTGAGTGACTGGGTTACTGACTGAGTGACTGGGTGAGTGGGTGACTGACTGGGTGACGGGGTGACTGGGTGAGGGGGTGACTGGGTGACGGGGTGACTGGGTGGTGGGGTGACTGGGTGACAGGGTGACTGACTGGGGTGGGTGACTGACTGGGTGTAGAATGGGACAAATACATTAGGAATAACTGTTGACAGCATAAACACCACCACTGCCCCGCTCGCCCCCCCCCCTGTGACCATCTCCTGCCCCGCGCGGGGATCGGCGGGAAGCCGGGGTAAGCGGGGACAGGGAGAGAAGGGGGGAACACCCCCACTACCATCTCCTGCCCCGCGGGGGGATCGGCAGGAAGCCGGGGTAAGCGGGGACAGGGAGAGAAGGGGAGAACACCCCCACTACCATCTCCTGCCCCGCGCGGGAAGCGGGGAGAAAGGGGGCTTGCAGGGAAGGAGCAGCGGGGCCGCAGCATGCAGAGATTGGAAAGTACTTACTCTCCAACAGATCTCCGGCCAGAAAGAATGGCCGCTCGTTGCGGGCGGGCTCATATAGAGCCTGGACGCGAGCCCACAAAGCCTGGGAGCGCGCGCCAATCAGCAGTCAGGTAACAGTGGAGTTTTGGGCCAATATTTAAATCCTCTCGCCCCGGGCGTGTAAATGTATAGGATTGTCGAACACTGTATATATATATATAGCAAATGGAAATATTCCTTTATGCTCATGCAAATGAGCATACAGGAATATTTCCATTTGCTATATGCTTTGCTGTGGAGGGTTTCTGTCACTTTTTTTACCCACCATAATTTAACTAAGTACAGGCATACCCCGCTTTAAGTACACTCACTTTAAGTACACTCGCGAGTAAGTACATATCGCCCAATAGGCAAACAGCAGCTCACGCATGCGCCTGTCATCACGTCCTGAACAGCAATACCGACTCCCTACCTGTACCGAAGCTGTGTGCAAGCGGGGAGACTATAGAGCCTGTTACACATGCGTTATTTACATCAGTTATGCACGTATATAACGATTGCAGTACAGTACATGCATCGATAAGTGGGGAAAAGGTAGTGCTTCACTTTAAGTACATTTTCACTTTACATACATGCTCCGATCCCATTGCGTATGTTAAAGCCGGGTATGCCTGTATATATATATATATATATATAAGGCGTGGGTATATTTCTGTACAAAGGTTCAGCGGATACAGGGTTGCTAAGCAACAATAAAGTTTTAAAAATAACAATAAAACGTACACACACAAGCAGAGAGAGAGTCACACACACACACACACGCAGAGATACACACGTAGGGATACACAGAGATACACACATATACACACACTCAGTTATACAGATACACACACAGATATGCAGGGATATACACACACACCGAGATACACACACACACACACACAGATAGCCACGCTCAGAGATAAACACATATACACACATGCATGGATACACACACACAGAGATACACGCACACAGATACACACAGATACACACACTCAGATATACAGATACACACACAGACACAGAGATACACACACACACACACACACAGAGATACACACACACACATACACATGCAGGGATACACACACCGAGATACACACACGCACGCTATGAGGTGTCCCATTGTCATGGCAATGTGGCGTCATTCACTGCAGTTGGAGGGGGGTTTGCAGCAGGATGCCGGGAGACGCCGCAGCAGGATGCGGGAGACGCCGCAGCAGGATGCGGGAGACGCCGCAGCACGCCGCTCCAAGTAAGGGAATTTTTTTTTTTACATTTTTTCCGGGTTGGCCTTCGGTAGAAGGTGGCAACCGTGGGTTAGTTTGAGGTCTCATAGAGCGCATGTGTACACGTGGCATCAGGAGCAGAGAGCGACAGTTCCAGACGTGGACGAGATATCACGCGCCGCCGGAGTGGACTCTCACCGGCAATAAAGACACAGCGGTACCGAGGCACCTTTTTGAAGAACAGGCCTGCGACACGATCAGTACCACACGAGCTCCCACAGGGGCCCGGCACCATCACACGCCAACATACCCAGGACTGGGTGGCTGCTGCACCACTGACCAGGGCTTCCACCACTCCTGGTTTGACCTGGAGACTACGGGTATCAGCCACGTATTTATGGGTTTACCTGGTAAATCTCCGGGTGGCGGACAGAGGCGTCGTCGTCTCCCGGCATCCTCCTCTGCCAATAAAGTCAAAACATGGCTGCGCAACTATAATGGTGCCGCGTTGCCATGACAACGGGACATTGCGGTGCCACGTTGCCATGACAACATGTCACGTAGCGTCCCATTGTCATGGAAACTCTGCGCCATTTGATGTTGCGTAGCCATGTTTTGACTTGATTTGTTAGGGGAGATGTTGGGAGACGTCGCCGCTGCTGCCGAAGGTAAGAGAAATAAATATACAGTATAAGAAAAAGATATAAGAATAAGAACCTGTATACTGTGTGTGGTGATCCTCATCTGAGGAGGTAACAAGGTCACAGAGTCAGTAAGGTATAAATAAACTAGTGGTAGTATCACCCATACTGTGTGTGTATTCTTCCTGCCGCCTGACCGTAAGCGGCCCAGTAAGTAATTTACAGGCCTCAGGCCTCAGCCATAGTAATAATTCTGGGAGCTAAAAGAAGAGGGGCTATATATATATAACACACATTTAGCCCAATGTATTAGTCCCCACGGCGACCTTCTTCAGGGGGTTACTCTGCTAGTTTGGAGATAAATTGATGGAAAGTGCGTGAATTAATCAAGGTTCAGTTCCCAAACGTTTTTGTGAATACTGAAAGAAAGTGCCACCATCCCCGTTTCTCAGGGCAAACTCATTAGTAAATCAAAGAAAAGCCACTAATACGCTGATTGTTTGCCATTTACCCTCACGTCCGCTAAAGTTGCTGAGAAGGAATGATACAGTACATTAGAATAATTACGCATGTTGTTATGTGGAAATGAGTCACTTGTGCCCACATTGAAATCTTTAACGGAAAGATTTCCCAGCATGCTTCGCCGGGCGGGTTTTTATCCTTCAGTCGGATTGTTCTTGTGTGTGTTCATATTTTTTGTGTTATTATCAATGTGCGTAAGTGCGCACAAATGTTTTATACATCTCCTTTGGTCATCGGGCATTTTCTTTGGTGCTTCAAAATATTGCTTCATCATCTCTTCATCCAAGGGGGTCTTCTCTTCATCCAAGGGGGTCATCTCTTCATCCAAGGGGGTCTTCTCTTCATCCAAGGGGTTCATCTCCTCATCCAAGGGGGTCTTTTCTTCATCCAAGGGGGTCTTCTCTTCATCCAAGGGGGTCATCTCTTCATCCAAGGGGGTCATCTCTTCATCCAAGAGGGTCATCTCTTCATCCAAGGGGGTCATCTTTTCATCCAAGGGGGTCATCTCTTCATCCAAGAGGGTCATCTCTTCATCCAAGAGGGTCATCTCTTCATCCAAGGGGGTCATCTCTTCATCCAAGGGGGCCATCTCTTCATCCAAGGGGGTCATCTCTTCATCCAAGGGGGTCATCTCTTCATCCAAGGGGGTCATCATCTTCATCCAAGGGGGTCATCTCTTCATCCAAGGGGTCATCTCTTCATCCAAGGGGGTCATTATCTTCATCCAAGGGGTCATCTCTTCATCCATTGGGTCATCTCATCATCCTAGGGGGTCATCTCTTCATCCAAGGGGGTCATCTCTTCATCCATTGGGTTATCTCTTCATCCAAGGGGGTCATCTCTTCATCCATGGGGGTTTCCTCTGAATCAGTGATTCCACACAGGGGGTGCCCGAACCCCCAGGGGTTTGTGAGGTGTCCCCAAGGGACTTACCAAACAAAATCTGTAATGGAGGACCCCAGGCAGTATAGGGGGATCCTGAGGCCGTGTGGGTACAGCGCACTCAGTAAGACCCCAAACTGCACCTTACCGTGGGGGGTTAAGCTGTCACAGCTTCCAAAATCGCTTACCACAATGTTTTGAATCGACAGCAGCAAAGCATTGTGGGCCGTGACTTTGGAAGCTCCCGCAGTGAGTGACAGCTATACCCCCCATGCTGCCTTCAGTTTGGGTGATTATTTAGCGTGTGTTGCCCCCACGAGCTCAGGACACTATACTTGCCTTGGATCGGTCACACACGTCCTGTTAGCGAGAGTCTGACGAGTCGGCGATAAGATTTATTCATGAGGGGTTTGCAGAACAAATATTTTCTAGCAGGGGGAGCGCAGGGTATTAAAGAGTGGGCAGTGCTGCTCTGAACGGACGGCTTTGCCGGCCCGTGGAAGGTTTAGTAGTGGCCAGGGCTCTGCTTCCATGGCAGCTCTATGGGGCTGTGATGGGATTTTTCAGTGGCTGCCTAGGTTTGATTTTAGAGGGGCTTCCGAAAGATTACAGCAGCTAAAAACAACGCATCACCCAGAATCCCCTGCAACACTCATCACCCCGCACCCCCCACCCCTCTTAATCTGTGTCAATGGACTAAAGGGATTACGTAAATCTGTGCCAATCCCCATAAATAAAGTTTTTGTCCTTTACATTGCGGTGCACAGCAGCTTTGGCTAAGACTGAAGCATTCAGCACGTACACACACAGTCCGTCTGTCACTGTCTTCCTGTGGCAGCCAGTAGGCCGCTAATGGACGTCTTTGCTGTTGTACATTATGTAATGTCAGTAAATAATGCAAAAAATAAATAAATAAAATTAAACGTTGTTAGGATATTTTCTGCAAATTGCTTTCTGGCTTTTAAATAGATCCCGGGAAGTATGATGAGGTGTTTATCTGTCTAATAAACTGCCACTTTCCCTCACTTTGGCCTGTGACAACAGACAAGAGGATGAATAGGCCATTTATCAAGCGTACCGCTGCCCTAAAAACTCTAACAGAAGCCACTAATGGCTTTGTGGAGGTAATGCAGGTTATTACCAAACTAAATGATAATAACAATAATAGCATGTTCTTGTATAGCGCTGCTAGTTTTACGTAGGCTTTACAGAGACGTTTTGCAGACACAGGTCCCTGCCCCATGGAGCTTACAATCTATTTTTTTTGGTTCCTGAGGCACAGGGAGATAAAGTCACTTGCCCAAGGTCACAAGGAGTCGACACAGGGAAATGAACCAGAATCTTCTGCTTCACACTCAGTGCCAGTCAGTGTCTTTACTCACAGAGCCGCTCCTCCCTATATCAAGGTCCTATGTAGACCAGGGATGGGCAACCTCAGTCCTCAAAGGCCACCAACAGATCAGGTTTTCAGGATATCCATGCTTCAGCACAAGTGGCTCAACCAATGGCCAGAGTGAGCCACTGATTAAGCCACCTGTGCTGAAGCAGGAATATCCCAAAAACCAGACCTGTTGGTGGCCCTTGATAACTGGAGTTGCCACCCCTTGATGTAGGAGAAGAGCCACCTGAAAACCTGACCTGCTGGCGGCTCTTGAGGACTGAAGTGCCCCCCCCCCCCGGGGTTTATACATGTGGGAAGTGACGTTCTCAAACGATAGTATGAAATATAATACTTTGCCCCTTTTGCTTTTGCATTTCCACAGAAACCATATCATACAGTATATAATGTTATAAGTCCAGATGGGTTGAATGATTCCATGTGATCTCTTTACCTATCAGACCCTTCCACCGCTGCCTCAGCGCTGCTTTCCATAACATCGTACCAAGAGAGCATGGGATGTGTAATGGTTAATATTGTATTAACCGTTACAAACAGCACTTACCCTGTTACAAACAGGAGTAGCCAATGACCACTTGACCGTACAAGATTACATTGCTCCCTACATATCAAAGGTTACAAGCCTCTAAAAAATAAGGCTTTTTAATTAAAATAAGAGCTTGACATAGGGTGCTATGTATCAAGAAATACTTTTGTATCTAAAGCCCTCTCCCACCTTAAACCTTTCTCACTGACTGCCCCGCACCTCTGGAATGTCCTTCCCCTCAGAACCCGACTAGCACCCTCTCTATTCTCCTTTAAGACCCTCCATAAAACACACCTGCATAAGGAAGCATATGAGCAGCTCCATGGCTGATAATTAACACCTCATACATAAAACTTGTCCCCCTGCAGACGCACTTACCAGAACACCCTCCTACTGTCTCTGTACGTTCTCCCTACCTAACAATTAGATTGTAAGCTCTTCGGAGCAGGGACTCCTCTTCCTAAATGTCACTTTTATGTCTGAAGCAGTAATTCCCATGTCCTGTTATTTGTATTATTTGTTATTAATATGATTGTCACGTGTGTTACTGCTGTGAAGCGCTATGTACATGAATAATAATATAATAATGCAATAATAATAAATGAAGATATACATACATACCATACAGACATACATACATACGTGTGCGCTGACGCCACTGCATAAAGAAAATTGCATTTTATGTCTGCAACATGACATATTTATGACGTATATTTCTACTGTTTTAGAATTTGACGGGCGTATTCTGCGCTACAAAAAAAGAAGACGCTCGCCAGAGAACAGGGAAAACCAACGTAGAAAAATGTCATTAAGAGTAACACAAGCCGCATATTCCTTAATGCAGGGGTTCTCAACTTCAGTCCTCAAAACCCCCCAACAGGCCAGGTTTTAAGGATATGCCTGCTTCAGCACAGGTGGTTCAATGAGAGGTTCAGTTGAGCGAGCCACTGATTTAGCTACCTGTGCTGAAGCAGGGACTAATTGAGCCACCTGTGCTGGAGCAGGGACTGATTGAGCCCCCTGTGCTGAAGCAGGGATATCCTTGACCTGTTGGAGGGCCTTGGGGACTGGAGTTGAGCACCCTTGCTAAGCAAAAAGCCCAACTGTGTCCCTGGCTAGTTAGCCTGTGTGAAGTGCTCTCATGGGAAACTAGTGTGAGAGAAATGGGGAGAAACATTTGTGGGTGCGCGTCTCGGCACGTTGAGAGTACAGGAGAAAAACAAGTTTGGCGAGGAAGCTTCAGGAGGATAAAACGAAGGTGAAGTCTACAGAGAGAGCGTGTAGAAACCCAACTCTTCCCCCCCTCCCCTCCCCACCACTGCCTTATTTTCTTAAAAAGAGAAAAGATACGTTGAGTGATATATTTCCTGGACAGAGAGACAGAGTAATAAACAGAGGGGTAGACGGGTGGATGAATATTTAAAGGAGATATTTCATCTCTCGTTCTCTCTCTCTCCTGTCCAGCTAGATCCCGGGAGGCAGACACACATGCAGATAACCCTATGATAGACTTTAAGATGCTACGACAGACGTAGCTAGTGTACTTTTTTTGCATCCTACAACTAAGGTTGCCAGGTGGCTTCGCCAAAAATACTGGACACAATGGTGACAGGTGCGAGGTGCTCGAGACACACACACGTTCGAGACACACCTCTCTGTTCTTTCCTCCATGCTGTTTCATCCTCTCCTTGGCTCCACCCCCAGCCTCCTGACACCTCCTCCTGAGCAAAGCAGGGAACAGCTGAACCCCTAATGCCCCAGCATTCGAAAGCAATTTTGACTATTACACGTACACAGACATGCATGTCCTTATACATGCTATAAGTGGTAGATCTCTTGTGTATGTTGAGCCTGATGCTTACATTACTGATTCATCATTAGGAATATCAGCGTTTCTCCCTGTGCCTCTGTCCATCTGCATCTTGCATACATTTCCCATGCGCAGAAATTTAATGACACACATATGCGTTTCAACCACGTTCCATAGAACACGCATGCGCAGAAATGTAGTTATACGCATATGCGTTCCATACAAGTTAGTACGTGTTCCCCGCAGAGTAATTCATGCATCACCTTCTTCTCAATTATGAATAAATAACATTCTCACCATTATTTTACAGGGGAAACTGCATGAGAGCGCGAAGAAGATGTCGGTTGATGAAGATTGTATATTTGGAAGATTGAAGAAGATTGTATTATTTCACAAAGGCTTTGTTATTTATCTCTGAACTGTCATTTACTGTACTCTAATAATACAATGTCATACTTAAATAATACTTTTTAGTCGTGTGATGTTTTTTGGGGAGTGTGGTGGGTTACATTGAAATAAATGGGATATCATATGAAATGAACGGGAATAAGGGATAGGTTACATTGCATTTAGATTAAAGACACACACTAGCGCCACCTATCATTACTGCAGAGTATTACGACTGAAGCTAATCTCCATTTTGGTGGCTGCGGCTCATTCGTGGCTCAGTCAAAGTCGCCGCATCCGCAAAACGCAAATAAATTCCGGGGATTTAGACTTAGTCCCTGGGACAGGAAGTCTGGCTACATCTGTAAGGGTAACACTATTTACCGTCTACTCTACGCCCCTTCGGAGACGGCCACATGAATATACACAGCAGAAATACGATGCTGAGATTCCCCTCCAGAGGTGGCTGCACGCATGCCTCAGAAGTATCATTTTAAAGGTGCAGTCCTGGGTACTTTTCTCTTGGTTTGGGTTTAATAGGATATTTATCGTTTGATGTATCTGGAGATAACAACCTCCGGAATCATAGACTTTTGAGTGAAATTAAAATGGCCGCCATTCCCCGCCAATAAAGCGCGGGCGATAAATAAATGCTTATTTTAACATTTCCATTGATGATTGAACAAAACAAGACCCTGAAGTTGTATATTTTCAGAGTACTTCAATGTTCCACGCAGTTTCTTTTTTTGGTGGGCAACAGACGGAGGGGGGGGGGCTGCATGCTGCCCTCATGGGCTTCACGCTTCACCCCTGCAGCCCCCTTCTGCCTGCGCAATATATATATGTATATGGGTATTGAGGCTCTTTTGAGGGCTGTAGTATATCATGTTGCCTCCCTCTGACTTTGGCAATGTGGTAAAAGCAGTTTAGAGGAGGTTTTTGGGGCAATAGGAGAGGCATTAGGGAGGGTGATAGGCGATGAGATGGGGGGACAGTTTCTGCGCATCTCCTCCTTAATCCCTCTCCTGGCTTCCCATCACATTTCGGATCACCCACATAGGTCTCCTCCTTGCCTTTAAGGCTCTCCCCTCACCTGCTCCTCCCTACTCATCAGCTGTGATCTCTCGCTCTGCCCCTGCTCGTCTCCTGCGCTCTGCCCATAACTGTCTCCTCTCCACACCTTTCACCTTTACTGCTGTCTCTCACCTTAAACCTTTTTCCCACCCTGCCCCTTACCTGTGGAACTCCCTCACACTCAGTATATGCCAAGCACCCTCTCTCCCCACCTAATGAAGCATCCCAATAGCCTGCACTCATGGCTACTGTCCCACACCCACAGTCACTCCTACCCATCATGGTGGCCAAGCACTGCCATCTACTGCACCTACCCACTATCAAGGCCAGGCACTGCTATCTACTGCACCTACCCACCATCAAGGCCAGGTACAGCCATCTACTGCACCTACTCACCGTCAAGGCCAGGCACAGCCATCTACTGCACCTACCCACCATGGTGGCCAAGCACTGCCATCTACTGCACTTATTCCCTCACCTGCTGTCTCTGTAACTCTCCCAGCATACCACTTAGATTGTAAGCTCTCCGGGGCAGGGATTTCCTTTCCTATTGTCTGATTTTGTTTGTTTCACTTATTGTATTATTATAATTCCCTGTACTGTTCCTTTAGTACAGCGCTGAATACACTGCGGGCGCTATATAAAGATATACATATATAGCTAGGGAGCACAATAATACATTTTGCGTCAATAATTGTTTTCATTTTTCTTTCTCCTCACGTCAGAGAAATCTGCCGGGCTGAAGCGGAATTAACCTCTGCCCATAAGGGATCTGAGTCCATATAACTATCACTATGTCCAGAAGACCTATATATCACTAAATACTGTACCGCAGGGGCTCTCAACTCCAGTCCTCAAGACCCCCCTAACAGGTCAGTTTTTAAGGATATCCCAGCTTCAGCACAGATGGCTCAATTGAGCCACCTGTGCTGAAGCAGGGACTAAGTGAGCCACCTGTGCTGAAGCAGGGACTGATTGAGTCACCTGTGCGGAAGCAGGGTTATCCTGAAAACCTAACCTGTTGGGGGGTCTTGAGGCCTGGAGTTGAGAGCCACTGTTGCACAGAAAGTTAAGGAACATTTGATTCAGGAAGATGGCCCCGTGTAACTGGCAAACAACTTACCATACTGTACATACATGCACATGCACATGCACATGCACACGCACACGCAATTCCCATTAAAGACATAAATATACTGTAGCGCCACCGCGATAAAACGACCACAGCATTCAAGGCACGACGTGCAGGCATGTTGTACGCATCTGTGGGTTATCTTCCGAAGAAAGGCAAGATGAAAGAATGCTGGCAAATACAGCAAGAACAGGATAGGCAGACGGGTACTTTACGCTGAAGGACCTCTCAGCTTTAACAGAGAGAGCCCTCTATAGGGACAATTTAAAATGCAAGCGAACATGGTGAAAACTAGGCAGCCAACTGCAGTGCTTCTCCTTGAGTTTGCTTCGCCCCTTCACTCCCAGAACTGCATTCTGCATACAGAGAGCTACAGTATACACAGCTCTCACGGTGGCAGGGAAGTTGAACAGTGGCATTGTTAGAGGAAAAGTCCACTCAAATATGGATGCAAAACCGGGGAAACCCACGATTCCAGCTCCATGTGAGTGAGGCAACACTGAGGCATTAAGAGGAGGAATTAAATGGATGGAGACATAATGTAATAAAGGGAAATAACGTGTTTAAACGTGAGATTCAAATGAGACATCTCCTGACATTAGGGCAGAGATACAAGGATCTTGACTGTGGAAGAGCCATAGAAGGATCCCAAAGATCACAACATTACCCGATCCATAGAAGGATCCCCAAGATCACAACATTACCCGATCCATAGAAGGATCTGGAGATTAAAATGCCCATAGAGACATTCTAAGTTACATGACATGTTCCATGTAAGGAGCACAACAGCAAGAAACTCATAGCAGGAAGCATCAAGAGAGTCACTATGAGGAATCGAAGGGATCCATCAACACTCAATGGGGGAGGTCTAGAAAACACAACATTGTAAGTTTGATTCCCACCTGAGCCGCTAACACTCACCTTATCTATATTATTTACATGATCACTCCCATGGTGCCAGGTTTCCACCTCACCGATGTCTCCATAAATGTCTCTGAACTAGTGTTAGGCCTTGCAAACAGGTGTCTGCCTTGTCGTGGCTCGCAAGCTTACAACGCTTTGGCCAAAGGGTTAAACTAAATTACCCTATTTCAAGAGAATATATAAGTATTTTACTGTGTATTTCTGTCATGTTGGATGTAGCATTGGGCTTCTCTGTCGTCTGTTGTATGCATATGACACGCTCAATAGCACTCCTTTTTGACACTTATACATATATATATATATATTTTGTTGGGGCTCAGGGGTTCCCAAAAAGAGCTTGCTGGGGTTCTGTGTTTTCTCTCCCATGGTGCCAGGAGTCCACCTCACAGGTGTCTCCATAAATGTCTCTGAAGAAATACTGTAGATTCCCTGTGAAATGACAAGATACAAATATAATGAAACCCATAATAAGATGACGCTGCCGAGAGATCATTATTAGATTCCCAGTGTGACTCTCCCTGCCCGGCTCCTAGGGAGATTACATCGTTGGGCAATGTTTGTCTACTCCACATGGGTTACCCCGACTCAGGGGCTGGATTCTGGCGGCTGGGCGATGAGGTAACAACGATGTATAATAATGGGTGCCAGGAAAACGTTATAGTACAAGCTTCATTTATTCGTGTCCCCTAGCACAGGGACCGCTCATACACTCATTGACAATGGTGTACTGTGTTTTTATAGCAGACATACACGAATACGGGTCTTCCGTTAGTGCCCACTCTTGACACTCAAATGGAGGTACATTGACTTGCTCTGATTACGTATGGGACCGGCCCAGCTTTGTTGCTTCAGGACCATCATCGGTATTACCTCGGTTATGCTAGGCCCATGCGGGAATCCTGGAGGGTCCTTCTCAAGTGACCCAATCCCTATTGCCTGTTTGGGAACTGCCACTTCCATACAGACTGATTAGGAATATTAATGCAAATCTGCGGCAGAGGAGATCAGCCGACACCCGGGGGCCCTGTTTCCTGAGGCCCTCTGTGGCGTGCCGTTTTCCTATCCCTTAGATATTCAGTACTCCATTAGCCTTCTTGTGGGATCCTAACTTAAAGGGGCACAGTCCCTATCTACAACATAATAAATCAGGGGGGCCTGATCTGTGTTATTACCTTATGAACATCTCTGTATCTCCTTTCCCCGTCTCTATCTCCTTTCCCCGAGGCTCCTCTCCTCTTGTCCTCCGGCAACCTAACTTCTAGAGCCTTCCCCCTATCTTATATATTCCTTCTGACATCAACATCCCCATGCTAACACAGGGTGGGCCCCGGCACACTATCCCACCATTACTCCTCACAGTAACCTGTTAACCCCCATTGATGGTGGAGGGGGGGGTGTTACACTAGTATTTTATCAATGGCATTTCCCTGATATTAAGGGATCAAGACATAATAAATATTCTCACAGAAGTATTCTGAGCTCAAGCCGGCCACAGCTGGGAGTAAACAGAAAGATCAGAGCCCAGACGTAGCCGGATCCCAGCATCCAGTGTCCCATAGCCAAAGCAAAACATCTACATTTCCAAACCAAGGTCTCACATCACGATGATACATTACTGTTTGAAAACTGAATTACTAATGAAACAGTGCGGAAGCAAATTATTGTTCCTGTTGTTTTATTTATGGTCTTTGGATTGCATGCACAATTTTACCCTGTAACAGATATTTCCCACTTATCCATCTAGTCAAGGCTGTAAAACTGTTTTCCATTTTAATATATGCGGCTACATAAATGGAACGGATGGTGTCTGCTCCTCTCCCCTCTGGGCATAGGAGCATTTTAATCTTGTGCTGTTGACATTTGTGTGTCAGAGGTACGGAGGGCATGGGTCTATTCCTAGCACTTCCCATCCGCTGCCTCACCCCCTGGGCCGTGTCCCTCTGTGGTGCATACTGAGGCGTACTAAGGGAACAGGGAGCGCCACGTCCAATCGCATCACATCCCTGCGCATCTGCTTCAGTGAACACTCACAATGACCTTGGAGAGCCCGATGACAGACCGGAGGCAGAGAGGACATAGTGGCCCTCGCTCTGAGCACCTTCAGGCAACTGTGGGTACGAACGCGGCTAATGCAGATTCAATGATCCATTAACCCCGCGGCACCTGCGCAGGGACACGGAGGGATGAGCCCAGCTCCAACTCGCCACCAGCAGATCGAGAGGAAGGCGCGCGATGGAACGGAAGCAATTTCACGGGGGGCAAAGTGAACACGAAAAACCCAGAAACGGTGCACTTTTATTGAACGGCCCATATTTGAGCAGACGAACGAATGATACGTTTTGTGCACTTTAGTAAAACACTTACTACGGGCACAACAATTAGATTGTAAGCTTTACACGGCAGGGGTTTATTGTGCATGAAAAGTGTGATGTACAGCGCTGAGTACACAGTCTGCGCCGTGTAAGAAAAGCAAAATGTTATTATAAATATTGTCCTCCCCTGACTGTCCCCATTATAATCTCGGGAAGGCTGAATCCAGGTCAAGTCAAAGTCACTTTGTTGGCACCCCGTGCCGTGGGGTAACTTTACCAGACACACAAGAATTGTGTTATAATCATTGACATCCATACAACAAAGAACAGTTTACAGCACCAAGTACCATGATGCACATGCGCAATGAGCACATCTCCCCCAGCTGCATGTGCTAGTTACATATACAGAGGGTCCGGCAGCACTTCTTATATACGCTATAGTATTTCAGAGCGTTGGCACACTAGATCCAAGCCCCCCCCCCTTGAGTCCAAATGGTCAGAGGTAACAATGTGTGGGGTCCCAGCACTCAATGAACACAGTAAGCGATTAATCTTAAATAAACCAAGTGTTGCATTAGAATGCTAATCTATGTGTTAAACCGGCTGTCAGCCGTCACGTGACACAGGGGCCGAGGCCGTGGCGTTCTGTAAAGCCACGCGGCAGATTCTGCACGTTTTAGCATTTGTGATGTCCACCTTTGGATGCACGAGCATGTCACAAGCTTTCCCGGTGCAGGAAACCACTCACCCATCAGTCTGGGAAAGGTCTGGAGGGGGAGGGACATTACAGCTCTGAAAGAGTTCATCACCCCCAAACTCTACATCTCCGAGCATGCGTATTATTCCTGTCCCAAAATGATCGTCACAGGTCAGGATACCGTATAACTGGGCCATCAAGAGTTCTTTATTGGTCCCAGTGCAGGGGTGGCCAACTCCAGTCCTCAAGGGCCACCAACAGGTCACGTTTTCAGGATATGCCAGCTTCAGCACAGGTGGCTCAATCAGAGGCTCAGTCAAAGACTGAGCCTCTGAGCCACCTGTGCTGAAGCAGGGACTTATTTGGCCACCTGTGTTGAAGCAGGGACTTATTGAGTCACCTGTGCTGAAGTAGGAGCTGAAGTAAGGAGGAGCTCAGTGAGTAAAGACACTGACTGGCACTGAGTTTGAAGCAGGGGAGCCTGGTACAATTCCTGGTGTCAACTCCTTGTGACCTTGGGCAAGCCACTTTATCTCCCTGTGCCTCAGGAACCAAAAAAATAGATCGTAAGCTCCATGGGGCAGGTACCTGTGGCTGAAAAATGCCTCCGTAAAGCGCTACATAAAACTAGCAGCGCTATACAAGAACATGCGATTATTATTATTATTATTAGGCCACCTGTGCCGAAGCAGAGACACTTGTGCTGAAGCAGGGCCTGATTTAGCCAACTGTACTGAAGCAGGGATATCCTGAAAACCTGACCTCTGGGTGGCCCTTAGCACTGGCATGAGGCCATGCCCTGCCTTGGTGTGTCTCAACCGTTGGATACCACCCCGTTCTTTCTCTTAGCAAACAATGTTTCCCACAACATCAGTCAAATGACTTTGAATAAGACAATTGAAAGCGCGAAGAGTCTATGAACCATCTTATAGAGACATCGTGCAAAAAGTCCCGCTGAAAAGTGCAACCGTGTCGTGTGCTGAAATCTAGCAAGTTCCACCGCAGACATTTGCATAATAGTAATCTATTCAATTATTTACCATTTATTGGTCACACGGCAAAATCCTGACACGTTGCAAAATGTATACATTTATATTATTAGGAATTAAAGTGCACAATTGGGTTAGGGCAAAATAAACGAACGGCACATCCACGGAGCCGTGATTAGATTGCAATTAAATATGCAATGATGGAATATATCTTCACACTGCTGTGGTCTTTTTGCAGCATTGCAGTCTCGCAAAACAAAGGATCTAATTAGGGATTTAAATGCTTTTGCTGCTAAGCACGTTGAATTAAAGCAGGGCGGGCTACTCCCGTCTCAAGGACCACCGAACAGGTCAGGTTTGCAGGATATCCCTGCTTCAGCGCAGGTTGGCCTCAATCAGTGGATCAGTGAAGACTGAGCCACTGATTGAGCCACCTGGGCTGAAGCAGGGATATCCTGCAAACCTGACCTGTTTGTGGTCTTCATTGGACTGGAGTTGGCCACCAGCAAAGTCCCGCTGGCCATATTGAAAGGGAAACGTGTTAGTGGCATCAGACGTCCGTGGTACAACATGTATACTGAGCTTAAAGGAGCCGACAGGAAGCAGTGGTTCCCCAGAACCCCACGTTCTTTTCATTTCACCGGTGGGGGACGCCCTGGTAGCCGTGATATATACCGGTAAAAGTGCCACCAGTGCTGCCTGGTTATTTAAATCCCCTGCGCCACGCGGACCAACAGGAAGTCACGATGGATGGCGTTGCGGCTTCCTGTCGGCCCACGTGACGCAGGAGGTCGAGACCACCATTTTGTCTCCCCTGGAGAGGACGCTGTACCTTCCCCGGTATGTATCTCCGGAAACAAGGGATCCCTGAAATGAACGTGGCTTCCAATCTATGTAAACAAATAATAAAAAGGAGGAAAATAAAGCTGACGATCAGGGGGACGCCATTTTTAAACCCAGTTATAATATTTATACCGAGAAATCCTCCAATGAACACTTCCCATATCAGGCCTGGGACATAGTGGTGTGAGCAAGGCTGAGCCATGCAGAGCCGCGCTCACACTCGGCACTGAGCCCCTGCAGCCGTAATGAGAGCGGCTTTAGCAGGGGCTCGCGCACGCGTCCTCACGAAGGTTTCAAATTTGGCGCTCGCCGGAACGCAGGGCCGGTCACGTGAGCGGTTCGCCCAATGAGGGCGAACCAGCTCCGTGACGTCAGACCCGCCCCCAACACGCCCACGGATGGCGCGCTGTGTTAGGCCAGGGAAAGCACCGCTTTCCCTGAGCCTCAGTGCGCCTCCGCACTGATTAAACCACTTTGTCCCAGGCCTCATCACAAGGCAAAGCTGGACATAGGCACCTGGATATACTGACCCATAGAGGCAGCAGCGGGCGTACCTTTTTGCCGCATGCCGTAGTGTCATGGCAACGCATCGTCACGTGACGTCATGCCACGCTACAGGAGGGGGCTCGCTCCGGAAAAGGTAAGACAAACACACACATTGCCGCCCCCCAAAAATATTGTCGCTCTAGGCTATAGCCTAGTCTGCCCCTGCATAGAGCGAGAGGGTGAGAAGGTATTGGTCCATGGCCCCAGTTTTGTTCTATAATTACCTGATACACAAGCACCAAACATGCACGTATGTATGTTTATAGCACCATCCAGGAACATAGCACTTTACTATACATGTGACATAATAATATAATATAACACATAATGGTTTAAAAACCTATCACATAGCAGGGTGCCTCACAACCAGAGACCACTGATCAATGCCCAGAATTTGGATATCCGCAGCCACCAGATCCCTTGAGGGTAGGCTCAGCCCTATACTAGCCACTAAGTCTACCCCAGGCACAGGTTACACTAGCCAGGCACAAGCTCTTTGGGACGGTGACTCCTAGAGAATGGCTTTATTAGTAATATGCTGGAGCCTTATAAATAACTGAAGATAACAGTGATCCACAATTAATTAAAGACTGGTGAACACATCTACAAAGATATATGCAAAGATTGCCACATAGCCACAACATAATGAACATTTTAAAACCCTATTTTGCAGGCCTTCAATACTTTCCATGGACAACACTGGCTTTCCCTTTATTTAGTGCTGCAAAATGGGCTTAGCCATTCGACCCACGACAGAAATGGTAAAACAAGACCGTCATTTCGTATATCTTGGGGTTTTTTCTGCCAACCTACAGGACTCACACAGCCTTCCCCTGATCCTGCCTATATACAACAGCTGCTTTCTGACGGAGAGAAGAAGGATCCTCCGTAAGCCCAACAGAGAAACCTTACAGTGGGGTTAGCCGTTGTCTTAACCAGCAGTTACATTGATCACAGCCCTTTGCACCTGACCATCGATGGTGCCAACAAAGCCATTGCACTCATTACTAGTCCATCATCGTAACTATATGTGAGCCGGAGAGGCAAAGTGAGACAGAGAGTCCCACCGACATTAAGTGGTAATGCTTTATGGCTTTATAATTGTTTTTTCTGCCCAGAGATTTTACGCGAACTCGTTTATGACAACAATTAGGTTCCCTTACGCGACTCCATTAACGGGACATCAGTTTCTTCACACTCTATGCATCCCACCCGAGTACGGGGTCTGTGACAGATGGACATGATTTGGTGGAGGGTGGTGAAGCACGCAGAGGTACGTTTACAACTAGCCACGTGGTACCCCAGAATTAGGTTCAGGGCACAGGCCATTCCAATAAACAGCCGAATGCACTTGTGGAGTACTTGGGGTTTCCCAAGGGATTATTTACACATCCTCCTGTCATTATCTCACAATGTGAGGATTGGAACAAACTTATCTGGGTTCACAAATCAATAAATACATCTGTAAGCCTTGGAGACAGATTCTTCACTGGAGGACAGACACAAGGTTCCCTTAGACATTTAAGCTGCATCAAACACATGACCTTTGCTGAACACATTACCTACCGCCGACGTGTTATTTCTTATCAGGAGGAGCGTTCGATACGGCAAATGTCCTATATAGTCGGGATCCTGGTGGACACCTCAAAGACTTGCATGACCTTTCTAGCGCGGTTACGGCAAACCAGGGTTGGGCCGCAAAATGAGGCTGAGATACACGTTATTGGCAAAGATTTGTGCTGCAACCCAGCGCGGGCTGTTAAAAGCGCAGTCTCTTGAAGGGGGGGGGGGGGGGCTAAATGCCAGTCTTGCAGGATATCCCTGCATCAGCACAGGTGGCTCAGTCTTCGACTGAGCCTCTAATTGAGCCCCCTGTGCTGAAGCAGGGATATCCTGCAATCATGACTTGGTGGGGGTCTTTTGAAGTGGGGGGGGGGGGGCTCAACTCGTCTTGCAGGATATCCCTGCATCAGCACAGGTGGCTCAATCAGGGGCTCAGTCTGATTGAGCCACCTGTGCTGAAGCAGGGGTATCCTGAAAACCTGACCTGTTGAGGGGGGCTTGAGGACTGGAGTTGAGCACCCCTGCCTTGAAGGGTCAAAATGGACCAATAACAGGGACAATTTTAATAAACTAAACGTTGCTGATCCAACGTGCGCTGGAAATAACAATGTACTTTATTGGCAAAGAATGGAAACAAACACGTCACATGTTCGGCTTCAATGGTGATCACATTAGTTGAATGAAGTCAAAGGCTTCTTTGAGTTGCTTACAAAATGTTTTCTTGGGAACAAAGTGAGACGGGAAATAACCCCCGCTGCATTTTAATGCCTGTGAGCCGACACTTATTACCGTGCGGGAGATATCAGCAGTGAAGTCTTTTGCATTTTACTTTGGGGAGGAAAGTGCACATCAAAGCACATCCTGAATGTCCCTTTTCCTTACATGTCGCGGGCAAAAGCTGTGTCCCCGAGAGAGCCAGGGAACGCCAAGACACACAAAGAGGAAGAGACAAAGGCATCTCGTGGTTCAAACACAGATCAAAAGAAAAGCCGCCGCGACCCTTTCCGAGAGAGCGCGAACGCTGGGAACAATCAGAGACAAAAAATGAAATATTAAAAGATATGTTTTTATGGCCGAGAGTCGGAGCGAGGCGACTCCTCGAGCGCTTGTGTTGTATTCTTCATACTTTGAGAGATCATTGAAGATTTCCAACTAATAGGTGGGACATGAGAACAGTAATTCGGTAAGGAACCTGGCAGCACACTCTCTGAAGGAGGCTGGGAGTAATCATACGTTTTTCGGACCGGCTTGTCAAACTCAGAATAGCTCTGGGGGCCAATTCTTAAATCCGACGGCAAGATTCGGGCAGCATCATCAGAGGGGCGAAAGGAAAGAAGGAAGTAGCCTACGGCCTAACTCGTATAGTTACTCTAACCCCCCCTCTCCCCCATCAACTCTAACCATCCCCTCTTTCTCTCCCCCATCCTCTCTCTCACCATCCCCTCTCTCTCTCTCTCCATCCCGTCTCTCTCCCATCCCCTCCCTCCCCCCACCCTCTCCCCCACAATCTCTCTCTCTTATACACTCTCTCTCTATCCCACATCCTCTCTTTCTCCCCCATCCCCTCTCCCCCATCCCCTTTCTCCCCCTCTCCCCATCCTCTTTCTCCCCCTCTCCCCAACCTCTCTCACCATCCCCCCTCTCTCCCACGTGCTCTCTCTGATCCCACCATCCCCTCTCCCCCCATCCCCTCCCCCAACCTCTCTCACCATCCCATCCCCAACACTCTCTTCTCTCTCCCACATCCTCTCTTTCTCCCCAATCCCCTCTTTCTCCCCCATCTTTTTTTCTCTCCCCCAGCCTCTCTGTCACCATCCACTCTCTCTCCCCACCCCCCTCTCTCTCTCCCCATCCCCTCTCCGACATCCTCTTTCTCCCCATCCCCTCTCTCTCTCCCCATCTTCTCTTTCTCTCATCATCTCTCTACCCATCCTCTATTTCTACCCCAGTCCCTCTATTTCTACCCCAGTCCCTCTCTTTCTCTCCCCCACCATCTCTTTTTCAATCCCATCCCCCCCCCCCCCCCCCCCCCCCCCCCCCCCATCGTCTCCAGTGCTAGATTAAGGATACGCTTATAGTGCCGGCGACGTCAGGCTACGGTCGCTGGAAAAATCAAATTGAGATGACTTCCGGCGATCGCGACCAAGCCGTCACTCCGTGGTTACTATAAGTGCACGTGACAACGACAATGCATTTGTTTCGCTGCAACGCTGCATCGCTGTTGCCATTGCTGGCACTATAAGCGCAGCCTAAGACCTCTAGGCACCAATACTTTGGGGGGCCGTTCTTCTAGGTGGCCCTCCTCATGCAGCATCGAGGCATTATGATACTGTGGTGTCATGGGACATTGTGTTGTCATGGCAACACATTGCCATGTCATTTGACGTCAGGTCGCCATGACAACACAATGCTGCAGGCGGTACGCCCCTCTGGAAAAGGTATGACCCCCCTCTGACCACTCACCCCCTCTCAACATACATACAATAACACCCCCCCCCAATACAAACAATAACTCTCCCAACACACACCTTTACTTTCCTTGTTGTGGGAAGGCCCCCAGTGCCACGCCAATCCTGCGGGCTGTGGGCAGATGCGGAAGCTGGGCCCAACTTCCAGTGAGCGCGGGGTGAGGCTCAACTGAAGGCCGGGCCCCCCACCCCCAGCGTGGGAGAGTCTGGGGAGAAGCCAGGCACAGGTGGGGGGTGGAGAAGAGTCTGGCCCTAAACTGCTGGGGACAGGTCAGCTGCAGGGGGGGAGAGGTCCGTCGAAGGGGGGGCAGAGTGCGGGCCCACTTCTACAGGGGAGGGTTCAGGGAGGAGAGTGTCGTGGCCCTGCAAGGCCGTACTGCACCAGTTGAATGAATATAATGACATGCACCTACGGGGGCCCCCTAGGCACATGCCTACACTGTAATCCGTCCCTAGATTCCCCTCTCTGTCTGTCCCCTAACTCTGTTTCCCCCCTCACCGCGCTCTCTCCCTGCTCACTTCTCTCTCTCCCCCCCATGCCAACCTCCAGACCACATAACAAATTATCTTGGGCCTTATGTGACCCGCAGGCCTTGGGCCTTATGCGACCCGCAGGCCTTGGGCCTTATGCGACCCGCAGACCTTGGGCCTTATGCGACCCGCAGGCCTTGGGCCTTATGCGACCCGCAGGCCTTGATGTTTCACAGTTCCTGCTTTATGGGGTATTTTCTTGTATAATAAGACTCAAGTCCCTCCTCGCACTCCCTACTGCTCTCACTCGTCCTCTCAGATATGATCTCTACTGCACTTGCTCCTATCCTCCCATTTTTCCGTTTAGATTGTAAGCTCTGTGTGGCAGGAACTCCCTAATTACGCTTGTTTAACGCCCCGTGTATCTGATCTCCCTGTACCGTCTGCATTATAACACTGTAAAGTGCTGCGTACACCGGCGGTGCTATATATAAATAACCATAAACATATATAGTGTTGGGTTTCTAGCGTTTGCCCCAGTTTATATTGCGCTTTATGGGAAACCAACACTACTATCAGATAGAAACGTAGCCCCATGCTCGTCATGCTGTGAACCACTTCCCCTCTGTGTGGGCGGATTTCAGCTCCATTTATTTATTTTATATAGCGCCCTTATCCAGGGCAATAAAGTGACTTGCCCAAGGTCCCAAGGAGCTGACCCCGGGAAGTGATTCAGAGTCCGTGTCATCGCTCGCTGGGCCGCTCCTTCTCCTGTGTTTGTGGTTATTGTGTGGAACCCAACGTTGGCGGCAGCTGGTATCTCCTCTCTCATTTCTTATCAATCCAGTTCTGAACACACAAGCACAACTGCTCGGGAGCCAACATCTCCGAAACCGACGGGGGTACCTGATTTCTAGCACTTGCCCTGAGGATTTAGGAACACGATGAAGGCTTTTATCAATTAAAAACTCCTTGGGGTGACATATTAACATTATACATGTGTCAGCTGTTGTAATAAATGTTATGAGCCAGACACGTGGGTCCCTGTGACACTGGAAATACAGAACATATGCACCGGAGGTTTGCTCGGTGGGCAGTGACGAGGACAATTAAAGATCTAGACACTTGCGATGTGTGTGATGTATTTTCTTGGGCTAACTGGATACTGCCAAACACGAAGGCCCCAACCTTCTGCCTTTCCCGGGTCAAAGGCTTACCTGGAAAATAGAAAACATATTAAGAACTGATCTAGAGTACCAACAACATATAAATAATAGAAAAGGTATAAATAAGAAGTAGTTTAGCGGTAATTGCGTCACATTTGAACCCAGCGTGTATCCGAATGACCTTGGGTAAGCTCAGTCATCTGCCTAAACGTCACACACCAACGTTAGGTGGTAAGTTCTATGGGGCAGGAACTGATTGTGTCTGAAAAATGCTGTGTACAGCTTACATGGAAGAAACAATGAGTTATTATTATAAAATGTACAGCAAATACAAATTCCCAGTGTGAGAACATTCACGTCTCAGCCAGGTCTGCAACGCTGCCCTTCTCCATTGTCAAGAGAGAGGGGATTTGGCCCGGGATTAAAGGGGTTACACCCCATTTGGCCACCCTCTACTCTCACCTGGGAAGCAAGGGGTTAACTGGATTGAGGTCCAGTACTGTGTTTTTTGCCTTGCTGCAGTATCCAAATGTTTACCCCCCTGTATAAATGTATTGTGTTCTCATGGTGTTTGCACTCACACATACACTAGGGTTGATGCGGGAGGGAAGGGGTTAATGTTAATTTAGTGATTGTAGCCATTTGTTCCCTTTTCCCGCCTTTTCAGGCTCCATTTTGCAGCCGTCCATAGGTCACCATTGAGCCTCCATGCTTTCTAATGGCAGAAGTAGCGGTTTTGGACCTGTTTTCCAGTGACGACCAGCAGGTGGCGTCCGAGAGGAGGAGCGGCGGTTTCCCATTGTAAGTCAATGGGCTCATTGACTTCAATGGAGATTCCTCAACGCCGGCCTCGAGTAACAGGTTGGCAGCCATCCAAACCGCAAACCGCAAAAGCGGATACAATGTCTTTTAAAAGAGTTTAATCACTATGGTCAAGTTCAACGACAATTGGCGTGGGAATCTTGGGTTCTAGGGCACCTGGGAATAAAATTATTTTTGCCCCTAGCCCTAGGGACCCCCACACACGACCCCCACCGGGTCCGGGAATGAGGGACCCCCGTAAAGGGTCGAGCGGAGAAGGAGGGTCGACGCATTGTATCTAATGGTGGCAGGCGCCATGCATTGTCAACGGCGGCGCCGGCCATTGATTCCAATGGGGAAAAGCCGCGTGGGGTAAAAACGACTAAGTGTAAAATGCTGAAAAATGTAAGTCCTTATCTCCGGTTCTGGAATGACCAGAGGGATGGGATTTGGGTGGCACGTAGCCAAGGTTCCGGCTTTAATGCATGCCCCTTCCCAGCCCTCTCAGACCAACCAGACGGAGTGTGGACGAATGTAAAGATTTGTGGATTTTCTCATAGACTTCAATGGTGGCGGTTTCTCCATTGAAAGTCTATGGCGGGAAACTCCATTGACTACAACGGCGGAGTTGCTCCATTGAAACCCATGGCGGCGGAGCCCGTTATTTTCAATGGGGATTTAGTGAAACGCTGAGATTTCTTTTTAGCGGAGATTTTTATAATAAAATATGAAACGGTTTATGTGATATTTGTATATCTCCGGTTCCGAAGGTCCCAGCGGGCTGAAACTTGGACCCTATATTGTACCACTTCCGGCATTAAGGTCTGGAAAGTTTGGACCCGCTGGACCTACCAGAACCGGGTATTTTAATATGTGTAGGTATTAAAATGTATATGGGGTTTTGGATCGGCTCTGAAAAATGCAGACTCCATCTGCTATGCTAAATAGGGCAGGAAGGGCATCGTGAGGAATTAGCATAGGTCGGTGATCAAAAGGTAACTGTCCTGATTGTTTAAATAAAGGGCAGGAACAAAGGGACTGAGTGTCTTTAAGTGTGATACTTCACACTTACAAGGGAAGCCAAAATCTGCTTCAAAGATATTTTTCTAGCCAAGTCGGCGCCAAGGGTTGAGAGTAAAGGGTTGAAATAGTATATAAGTCAGAGTCACCCCTTCCTCAAATGTCTTCATGTCTTCATGTATGGTCTTCATGATCTTCATGTATTGCTGTGATGTCTACATATAAACCTGAATTATGGAAGGAATGGCCCATCCTGTATCCTGATGGCTTTTCTTGTCCTAACCTTTAAGTAAGTGTCTATATTTTGTCGTTATTTGTACCATTTTGTTATGTTCACCTTTTTCAAGGAATAAGTTATATTTTATCATATCTAAGCCTCGTTCAGTTCAACCCAGTTATATTTTTGGTGTGTATTATTAATAGCCTGTTACTAAGCTACCGTCACACCCATTATCTCTTAGCATACAGTGCTTTCACTGCAGCCAGGGATTCTGGGTAATGAAAAGCAGTCTAGCTGGAGGCGATCGGTAGGTGATCAGGAGGCGGGGCCGTGACGTCACGTGTGCGGTTCACCCTCATTGGCTGAACTGCTCATGTGACACGTCCGTCGCACGTCAAAATAGAAATCGAATGGTATTTTCAAATATCGTGTGCTTGGTTGTGCGAAAAACGCACCTCTTCTTCTGGCCATAAGAATTCCCCCAACTTTCCATGAGCACGTCCTTGAGCCCGGAAGTACCAGCACCACATGAGATGTTTCGGATCTTGAAGAATTTCCACCTTATCGCCAAAAATGGCTTCCATGCAGAGACGCAAAAAGTTATCTTAGATCATAGTTACATAGTCACATAGTCACATACAGGAGGGCCCCGGGTATACGGCGGGTTCCGTTCCAGGGGCCCGCCGTATAGTGAAAATCGCCGGAAAGCGGATCCGGCGATTTTCAGTGATTTTGCATGCGCAAATCGGCATTTTTGCCGTTCTGCGCATGCGCGACCTATGGTACGCGCGCGCAAACGACAGTATGCGCGCGCAAACTACAGTCTGTGCATGCGCACCGGGCGCACCCGCCCATTCTGCGCATGTGCGACTGAGGATCCAAGATGGCGACCCCCTTCTCGGTGCCGCCATATCAGCAGATCGCCGAAAAGCGGGGCGCCGAGAAGCGGGGCCCTGCTGTAGTTACATAGGAAATGAGGTTGAAAAAAGACGTACATCCATTAAGTTCAACCTATGCTAAATTTAGACGACAGATACTTTATATCCGTACTTACAGTATATTGATCCAGAGGAAGCAAACAAAAAACCCAAGTGACACATCAACCAATGATATCTCATAAGGGGAAAAATAAATTCCTTCCTGACTCCAAGAATTGTCAATCAGATTTCTCCCTGGATCAACACGTAAAGCATTTAAACCACCACCAGGCAAGGTTTTCAGGAAATCCCTGCTTCAGCATAGGTAGCTCAATCAGTGGCTCTGTCGAAGACTGGCCAACTCCAGTCCTCAAGGGCCACCACCAGGCAAGGTTTTCAGGAAATTCCTGCTTCAGCACAGGTGGCTCAATCAGTGACTCAGTCTTCGACTGCACCACCTGTGCTGAAGCAGGGATATCCTTAAACCCTGACCTGTTGGTGGCCCTTGAGGACCGGAGTTGGCCACCCCTGTTCTATATTAAAATCAAAGCATACGCAAATGACAAAAAGACAATCCTATTTCCTTTCTGCCGCCATCAAATCCCGTTTTTTTTGGTTCTACTAAATGAAAAACATAGAATTACAAGCAGGGTGAAATACTGTAATTACTGTTTGACCCCAAAATGACATTGGAAATTTTTGCTAAACGTTCTTATGTCAAAAGAGATTTACTCCAGCGCTGATCTGTCCGTCAGATTCTTTCTATAGAATATATCACTCATTTCTACCGGGGGAAACGCCGGCCCCAAAATTCAGTGAGTCCTTTGTAATCGAATAGACAGAACAATTATGTTTAGGTGGCCCAGTTTAATTTATACCCAGGAGATTAAGTAAAAAAGTAAATCACAAACGAAATTAAATCCCTTGGAGGTGACATGCAGTGACTTACTGGCCTAAACACACCATGTCCATTATAGGTGACCTCTGCTCCTTTTCCCCTATAATCATATCCTGATGTATTACTGACCTGTCACTCAGGTGCCAGTAAATGCACACCAGGGAAAGAGCAAAGCTCTGGCAGCACAGTATTGTAGACGTGTATTACTGGTATTGTACAGTGGGAAGATGTGCACATACAGCAAGCATAAATAAAACCGGCATGTAGCTATAAAAACCGGGAAGGTAGTTCCACCACGATGGGGCAGATCCTCACGTCACCATCCGGTCTGGAACGCTGCAGCCGCCCAAGGTTAACGTCTGGCCACTCGCCGTCGCAAAAACAATGGCGGGTCAATCTCCTGCCCAAAGAACCGCCTGTACTCCGGGCGGAGGGGAACGCCATGACCCACACCGAGCCACAAAGGAGGGACGATACTCAGACGCTTCAGACAGCACGCTACGGGACGCACGCTGATGATGTCACAGCCGATCCGCTGAATGGCGAGTCCAAAGGATGTCCACAAAGACAAATCGTCCTAAGTAAGTCCTGCGTGCAAACCGGAACAGAACTGTTTGTATACTTCCTTCCCACTGCAAAAAGACCTCGATCTATATTTTTAGACGGAGTATTACACGAGTATTAATATTGTATTACTCTTGGTTCTTTGTGCACCGGCGTGCTGACTCTGTTTGGATATCTCCCCCTAATTCTCCCACCTGTATATTTCCGTGGATGTCGTGCTGCTGCTGTTGCTTCTTGACTGTGATTAATGGGACTTTCTAAAGCTAATCACAATTTCTATGAGCGTAAGCAACATTTGTGGATGAGCTCGGAAGCAGACGACCACGCAGGTTCACAGATCGGCCGCGCACCTTCCAGTCCGGCGCTTCTGGAAGCTTCGTATCGGATTCCCTAATAAATAACTTTCAAACCCAAACAAAAATATATCCACTAAAGGCAAAAAAATCTCCAGACATGTAATTTAGTTGAAGTTTACACAGAACGGATAAACGGCCACACACATGTGTAACGGTATTTCTGGCCCGGCCTGACCCACCCAATCTCACATTGGTATACAGCACATGCATGAATATTACACCCCAACAAACACATACATATACTGTACACACACTAATAGGTATATACTGTATAAGCATTAATATACAGCACATGCATGAATATTACACCCCCACAAACACATACATATACTGTACACACACTAATAGGTATATACTGTACTGTATAAGCATTAATATACAGCACATGCATGAATATTACACCCCCACAAACACATACATATACTGTACACACACACACACACACACACACACACACTAATAGGTATATACTGTATGAGCATTAACATAAGACAAAATATGTTGGCGAATGAAATGCATCGCACAATAATAAGTCCCTTTATTTAGTTTTTTTACATTGTTTTTCTTTGCAAAACAGTGTCATTTACAAATGCACAATACATACACCACCCCCCAAAAAAACACATACACTAGCCCCCCCCAATACACACTATATACTGATTAATCCCCCCCATATTCCCCTTGTAATCACATCTCCCCCCCTTTCCTCCCCCCCTCCCCCATTACAGCATCCCTGGCCCGTTTCACACGCATATACACAGCTCCGAGATATATCCCACCTACTGGACATTTTGCTAATGTCAGCGCCTCTATTGGGTCTATTAATCCTGCCAAAAAAAAGGGCGTTGGTGTTCTCTTCTTTTTGTTCCAAACTTTCAGCAGATGTAAAAAGTGGAGATTGTTGGAGGATAAAAATACCCGACACTAGAAAAAGTATTTTTATAGCGAAACAGAAAGATACGTAACATGGTAGATGCCATTGTATATGTGCACACCCAATTAGGGCCGGCTTTAGGGCAAGGCGGTTGCCTTGGTCCCCACGCCTCTGTGGGGCCCTACAATTTTAGGGGGTCCCCCTGCGCCCTTCTTTCCTCCCTGCGGTGCGGTCTTACCTTCTCCGGAACGGCCCTCCTGTTGCAGCATGACGTCACATGACACCACGACGCTGCAGGAGGAGGACAACTCTTCCAGGTAAGTAACCCCACTGCTTCCACTGGACGGGCCAGCGGGCTGCCTCGGGCCCCCAATCCGACGTCAGCCACGATAGCTCGATCAATCTGCCTCTCGGGCCGAGATTTACCAAATGGTGCTAAGCTTTGAAGGCACCATGCAACTCTTTCAAATCAACGGGACAGGAGGTGCCTCACGGCCTAGCACCACTTAGGAAATGTAGCCCTAAATGTAAGCAACTGAATTTTTAGGGCAGATTTGGATCCGCCGTGGTTCGGGCGGTTACTTTGGTCCGCGGATTTTTGCGAATCAATCTCCAAAAGGGCGATTCGCCTTTAAAAAAATAATAATTTTATCACCGACAATCCAATCCGACCCCAGCTAACACTATTAACAGACTTTTAGGGTTTACGCGAAGTTAAACGTGGCTGGATATTTGGATGCATCTCTTATGTCACATGGTTGCTTGTATTGTTCTGCCTCAGCTCAGTGTACCCTCAGACAACTAAAACAAGGGCGTTTTAGTGAGTGCCCGCTCACTCAGAGTGACTAACATTCTCCAATGTGGACTACATGATGCCAGGATAATTTGGCACAACCTTTCAACTTTAGGAATGTACCATTCTTAAAAGAAAGGGTTATGCTAGAAGAACATTTGTGACACATTATTTCTTGTGGCTCATTCTTCCCCCCACCCCTCGTGGTACTGTCTCTGGGTGATTTATTTAGTGCAGAAGCTAGGCAGAAAGCGCGGCTAGGTAAATAGATCATTCTGTCAGCTGTGCAACTGAGTTCACTGACCAATACTGTAAGAGGCACGTAGGACACTATCCCTGCACCTCCGATGGGCAGTTAAAGTGCATGGTGTGTTAGGGACCCACCATATCTCCCACCCTAAATAATGACAGACACATTGTGTGTGGGGGAAAAAAAGGCCACGGCTGTATTTATATTAACCTGAGTTTTATCAACTCTTCTATACCATCTTCCAGGCAGCCTGAGTGTAGCACAGAGCCACCAATGGCATCGCCGTGACTTCCGCTTCTACTCATACCAGGCGTAGCAGAATTAATCCAACCAGCCCCAATGAAGGCGCAATTATATCCTTATACCTCTCCGAGCCTGGCAAGCTCAGCACCTGCCACGGCCAAGGACATTTATTCCCTAAATTGTTCTGGGCACCGCCATGGTGACAGCCCGCTCTACGCCCTCCTGCCATGTATATGTTAAATATATAGTTTCCGGTATCTGACCGGTACATCGCGTTTCCAATACAATTCCTGCTATGGCCTCTTGTAACTCTGCGCGCCTTACCGAGTATACACCCAACCCTTTTATACATGTCACCATGGCCTCATTGATCCTGCACCTGCACTTTTCAATTGCCTCGTGGCTCCTGGTACCACGCCAAAACAACAGCGGAAATAATTTCCGCCCAGATTAAATCACGATGGGAAATGCTACTAGAAGGATTGCTACATCCCTTTTCATTTTTCAAAATAGTTTCAATTGATCGTTTTTGCCCCAGGTTTTTGCCCCCTGGATGTATTATCAACACATCCGGTTGACACCGTAACCTGTGTTGTCTCACCAGTTCCACAACACCTGGAACCAACCAAACCTTTCTTGCCTATCCATGTTCTGCAGGCCTGATCCGGGTGGAATCCCAAGATGACAGCCTTATAAATCGCTCCCGTTACCTGGCCAGAAGACTAGAGAATCTCCCATGATACCGACCTGCCATGCTTCACCCTATGGAGCCTATAAGACCTGTCGCCTATAAAAGTGATCACCATACGGGTGCCCTTCGTCTTGTAACAGAAATATGTGTATCAGCCTAATGTTCCTGTCTCCTTCTTTCGGACTACACTAAACGGGGGGCAGGAGGTGGTACCCACAGATCATTTGATTCACTACTTGTCTGTGGCATCCCCGCTAGTATCTAAATACTAGCACAATGAGGACCCGTTACTAGGACACTCCACACCACAACGCTTGCAAGGATAGACCAGTTCCCAAGTGCTTTTTGGGCATTGACCTCCAGGAGGTGGCATCCACTTTCAGCAAACCTCCTGGCACCCTTGTTAAATTGCTTGCCCTTGTCAAGAAGTGTTAACATAGGCCAAATTCCCCCCCACCCCCGTTAATTTTCTTTTTTATTATGGCCCCAGGCACATGCACGCCGAACGGGTTGTACGCTGTTAGATAAGCATCCTTATAACTGGTGCTGGGGTTACTTGCCACCTGGGCCCAATTGCCGCTGGTGTACGTACCGGCGCAAGTGCAATATTTCCGTAATAACAGCCTTGCTTCATTTTTACTGCTAGTCTGTTTTCTTGGAATAGCACCTCTGTTACTGAAATCATCAGACAGAATATAGGGCTGATATTAATATCCCACCTTTCCGATATCACCCCCTGGTTAATAAAACGTGATTGCTGTTTATGAAAACACTGTGGACATAGTTGGGGATGTATAGATCTGTGCTCTATGGAAAGGGGTCAATGGGAGTGACCCCTCATACCTCACGTATTCAGATATGCTGATCTAACAACCAATTATGTTGCTGTCAATTTCAATGAACATAATGCCATAAATCCTTGTGATAGGCTCGGGACCACTACCAGGTTTTTACATATGGACTAGAGATTAAAATCAAGTAGGCTTCAGAATAAGTAGGAGAAATGTGCAGCCTAGTTGGCCAAAGGCTCCTACGTCCATGCCGACATGATGCCCCTGATTGATTGCAGGGGCCGACTATACAACATGATCTCTTAGCCTTTGGAAATGTGAGTGGTGCAAAGCTATTGTATTACAAAATAATTACTGTATGTGATGTTGCATTACGGAAATGATGCAGAACACTGTTCAATAGTATAGAGGCCTAATTGTCAGATACCTAATCCAGTCGGGTTTACAATATCTCCTCCCACACGCCCTGGGAATGACACACACAAAGCTCATGGTTAGGTGTTCATTCGGTTGCAGAATTATAGTATGTCTGTTTTACCTGCAACAGTTTTTGTTCTTCACACACGCAATGGGGCTTTGGATAGCTCCCTGTAACATTGCCAATGTTCTGTCAATACAAGAACGGTGTATTTTCTATCACTGGTTACAACATCACAGTGCTAGTTTTATTACAGCTAGTGAAACCAAAAGAGAGTGGTGGATTATGGGGAAGCTCAGTTACACTTACCCACTTCTGTGCTGAAAGGGTCAGCAACTCATTGCATCTCTAGAGACTAGATAAAGCGTGGAACTGAACAAGGTTAATTAAGTCCGACACAAGCATTACTTAATGGTGAATTTGGGGAGTCTAATTTAACAGGAATGTATTTCACAATATCGTCTATCGTTTCCTAAATGAAAAGCAATATGCAATGGGGTACCATTACACATTTTCTCCCCACTGGATCCAAAGATTACATATTGATTGGGAGTAAAAGATTTAACTTTAATTCCAATTGGAAAGTTCCAGACAAATTAGGGGAGGAGGGGAGCACATCGAGAGAGGCACACACGAAAGTGGGGAGAGGGAGGGATGGGCGTGCACCCGCCACGAGGCTCCTGCCTGAGTACAGGGGCCGACCTTCTCTCTATCCCACCAAGACTAGAGGTATCAGGTTTATACCACCCGAATTCCAGAAAAGATACTTGTAGTGAATGATCAATATCCCAGGGCAACAGGTGAATTATCCACCGTGTATTCAATGGGAAAGATAACCCAACAAGAAAATGAGAAACAAGGGTTTGCCTAGATCTGTACCAATGTTGGTCTTTGAAATGGGATAACCAAAATCTACAGCATCAGCTGCTTATTGTGTCTTTGGCAAAGGCATTTAATTTCTTGTGCATCAGATAAAAATATACCGTTCCTGGTAAGCCACAAATTCTGTGATTGAAAGTAAGTGTTCCATAACTTGGTGGTACTGATTAAATATCTGTTATTATTCTTAAAGACATACAGTACGTTCCTCAATTTGGTGCGCTAATGCAGGAAACTCCCCTCTCTCGTGAGGGCAATGCAGCCATTCGAAGACGTAAAGACAAGATTGTACATTTGAGAAGAGACGACATACTGTATTTTTGTATTATTCATTATGCTGTACAAATAAATTGTTCCTTCTTATATTCTGAGAATCATTGACACACCCCCACCCCCAAATAAAAATTACAGTATGCCACCACCTCATAAAGTACGGTATACATGACTGTCGTGTAGACTTAAAAAGCTAGTGGGTTGATTGTAAGAATAGCAAAATTTAAGCAAGCCCATGTCAAGAAAAAAAAAAAAAAGATGTCTCTTGTTTTGTGGACTTGAAATTCACATTGAATAGAAGGTCATTCTAGGCAAATCCCCCAGAAGGGCTTATCACACGTGCGCAGCCGTGTGGTGAAGCCGGCCCATAAAGACTCTACAGACACAGTTACAACAAGCCTGGAACAAACCTGTAATGAATGGCTCTAGGGGTGGTGTCGTTAAGCAGTTCAATTCAATTGGGTTTGTTGGCTTTGTGTGTTTGTGGTGTGTGTTGTTGTGTCGTGGGGGGGAGGTGTGTATACGGATTATTCGTTCATAGAAACCTTTTGAACAGTTCATCTTTTGAACCCCCCCCCCACCCCCAATAAAATTACAGTATGCCACACACCTCATAAGTACAGTATACATGACTACTTTAATTAAAAGCTAGTGATTGATGTAAAGAATAGCAAAATTGTTAAGCAAGCCCATGTCGAGGGGAAAAAAAAAAAGGGATGTCTCTTTTTTTTCAGGCCTTGAAATTCACATTGAATGAGACGTCACTCTCGCCAAATCATCCCCAGAAATGTGGAGTCAGTATCACACTCTCCGGGTGTGCAGGATTATAACCTGCACCTGTAGTTCAAAGACATACAGACATGCGCCTAAATGTGATGACCCACTATTGCGTTCAACAAGGTTCAATTAGACCATTCTGTACACGCAGGGGCGGAAAAATATCTTACATTCGGAAGGAAGAGCGACGTTGTGATTTGTATAGTTCTATTACTACTTTTACTCTCTCCTTTCCCCTTGTATTCCTTACAAATGACAACATTAATTCGTAAAAAAAACGTGTTTCTTACTGTATGGTGTGCTCAGATTGTTTTAATCCTTGTACGGCTAAGAGAGCCTCAGAAAGGACTTTGTTCCCAGTCACGATACACTATCTCAGTATATGAACTCGTAAACGTTACTCATAATTACAATACAAGCCCCAATTGACTGTCTGTTGTCAGTTTAGAAAAGACAGGTTGAATTGCTATTGACGTAGATTTTGTAAGACAACCACAGTCGCGATCGCGCCACTTGAGTTTTCTCGATGGTACTTGCAGACAACGCTAAATGCCATTTTCTGTCACACATAAAAGATGATAACACGCGTCCATAAGTCGGTAAGTTGTAAGAAATCACTCTGCCATGACATGGTATTCCGAGGTATACAACGCGTGAAGTGTTTCGAATAATGGCCTCTGCATATCGTACTCCTGAATTCCAGAAAGATACTTGTAGTGAATGATCAATATCCTGGGGAAACAGTGAATTATCACCGTGTATTTAATGTGAAAGATAACCCAAGCAGAAAGTGAGAAACAAGGGTGTTTGCCTAGATCTGTACCATGTTGGTCTTTGAAATGGGATAACCAAAATTTAAAGCTTGCTTAGTGTGTCTTTGGCAAAGCCTTATTTCTTTGCATCAGACAAAAATATACCGTTCCTGGTAAGCCACAAATTCTGTGATGGAAAGTAAGTGTTCCATAACCTGGTGGTACTGATTAAATCTCTGTTATTAATTCTTAAAGCCACTGTATTGTAATTTTATGTCTTTATTTTATATAGCGCCATTAGTGTACCATAGCACTTCACAAGTAATACATGTGGTAATAAATAAATAACAGATAATTAAATAACACGATCATGGGAATAAGTGCTTTAGACATAAAAGTAACATTCGGAAGAGAGTCCCTGCCCCGAGGAGCTTACAGTCTAATTGGTAGTATAGGGAAACGTAAAGACGGTTAGGAGGAGTTTGTGGTAAGTGCGTCTGCAGGGGGCCAAGCATTATGTATCGTGTTTATAGAATATCCACAGTGCTTTCATTGCTTCTTTAACAGTGTGTCTTAAGGTAGGGTCTTAGTGGGCTAGATAGGGTGCTATCGGGTAACTGAGGGAGAAGGCCCCCATTCCAGGGTTGGGGCAGTCAGTGAAAAGGGTTTAAGAGAAGGGGGGAGAGGGCTTTTAGATACAAGGAGGGGGTAGAAAAGACGACATCCTTAAATAACGCAAGAGTCTGGATGGTCAACCGAGAAATTAGGGATGATATTGTAAGGAGGGGCAGTAAGATTTAATCTTTAAAAGTGAGGAGAGAAATGGAGTGTGAGATGGCGGGATTTGATCGGAAGCCAGGAGAGGGATTTCATTGAGGTGAGAATGCTGAGACAGATCTAGGAAGAGGTAATGATTCGGCACGCATTTAGGATATATTGTAGGGGAGACAGGTGAGAGGCGGAAGGCCGGACAGCAGGAGGTTACAGTAATCAAGACGGAGAGAATGAGGGCCTGAGTCAGAGTTTTAGCAGTCGACAACAAGGGAAAGGGCATATCTTAGTTATATTGAGGAGGAGAAAGCGACAAGTTTTAGAAATGTTTTGAATTTGTGATGGGCGAATGTGAGAGAGGAGTCGAATGTGACCCCTAGCAGCGTGCTTGGGTACTGGGTTAATGATTGTAGTTCCACAGTAATGTGGAAGGAGTAGTAGGCCAGGTTTGGGAGGAAGTATGAGGAGCTCTGTTTTAGCCATGTTGATTTTAAGGGCGTCGGAGGGCCATCCAGGATGTATAGCAGAGAGACCATTCAAACTTTTGTTTTGTACGCAGGTTAGAGGTCAGGTGTTGAAAAGTATATTGTGTGTCGTCGGCATAGAGGTGATAATTAAACCCAAAAGATGTTATTAGGTCACCTAGAGAGAGTGGTGTACAGAGAAAAGAGAAGTCCCAGGACACAGCCCTGGGTACCCCCACAGAGAGATCAATAGAGGAGATGGAGGTGTTAGCAAAGAGACACTAAAGTACGATGGGAGAGGTAGGATGAGATCCAGGATAGAGCTTTGTTCCGAATACCTAGAGTAGTGGAGATGTGGAGGAGAAGAGGGTGGTCCACGGTTTCAAATCTGCCAGAGAGTGTCGAGTAATGACAGAGTGTAATGACCTCTGTCTTTGGCAGCATGGAGGTCGTCAGTTTATTTTAGTGAGGGCTGTTTCGATGAGTGAGCAGTGCGGAGCCAGATTGAGAGGGTCTAGGAGAGAAAAGTGTTTGAAGAAAAAATGAGCAAGCGAGAGAATACAAGACGTTCAGAATGTTTAGGGCAAAAGGCACGGAGGGGATACAGGTGATAGTTAGAAAGACAGGTAGGGTCAGCTTGCTGTTTTTGAGTAATGGTATGACTGTTTGCATGTTTGAAGGAGGATTGAAAGGTTCCAGTAGCAGAGGGAGGAGTTAAAATGTGGTGTAAGCGTAGGGATTATAGTATTGAGCTAGAGGTTTTAGGAGATGGGAGGGAATGGGGTCAACAGGGCAAGTGGTAGAGGGAGAAGAGAGATCAACAGCGACACATCTCCTCTGAGACAGTGGAAAAGACTCAAGGAAGGCAGAGGAGAGTTAGGAAGAGGTGTAGGATGGGGGGAAGAACAGAGGGGATTTTCTGCCGTATGGATTCCACCTTTTTCCTTAAAATAGTCAGCAAAGTCCTGAGCGTAGAGATGGAGGAAGGAGAGGCAGCTGAGGTGGTTTTGAGTAGAGTATCAAAGACAGAGAACATCGGCGTGGGTTAGACTTGTGCATGTTGATTAGTGCAAAAAGTAGCTTGTTTAGCTTGCGAGGGGCAGAGTTAAACAGGATAGCAATAAATTTTGTATTGAAGGAAGTCCTGCGAGAATGTGAGACTTCCTCCATAGGCGTTCAGTGGAACGAGTGGCGGAACGCAGCATGCGCGTGTGGGAATTATAGGCCAGGTCTAGGGTTAGAAGGGCGAGGCGGCAAGAGAAAGCGGGCATGTAGATCAAGAGACGAGGACAAGACGAGTTGTACTTTCTGACCAGGTTGTCAGGGTCTGTAGCAGAGCTGAGAGAGGAGAGAACTACAGTACTTCATTCATCAATTTTGGTGCGATAATGCAGGAAAGTTTGATGTGATGAGTTCACGTTTATGTACATTCTGCAAGTAAGATAATGCTGAAAAAAAGGACGACTGAAAGGAGATTATTGGAATAGAACATTCCGCTAGATTTCTGTCCCCTTAAACTTCATCACATTATGTATATTTTTTTACACCTTTCTGATTTGCCCAAGGTGACCAGTCATTGTGAAATGTTACATACCACATCAATACTTAGTATACAACCGGACAACTTCCACCAAACAATTCTACATCCTGAGCTTGGTGTTAATCAGGGCTTTATAATTATACCATGTTCTACTGTAGTCAACACATAATAGTTCTTACCATTTAAGGCTTCACTGGTACAGTAATAAAAGCCATTATGAACACTGGAGAGAACAGGAAGGATATGTATATGTAGAGCCCCTTTTTGGGATTACTAGGGGCATTACGGGGTTAACTGTGGTGGGCCCACACAATGAAACGCCCCTTCCCCTTCACATGGTACGGGGGTGAAAAGCAAGTTTAAGACCCGCCCCTTCTGCCTGAGATAGTGACATCAGACTTGGCTATAAATAGAAAGAGGAAAGTTCTGTAACAGGTTCCAGGGAGAGTGACAGCTGGGAGGAGCCTCAGAGTGAAGTCAGGTAAATAGATTCCCAGTAGGGGGGTAATGAATGTATAAGATGATGATTTATGATGGATGATGTACAATAAATACATCTGTTTGTTGTTTTGTATCGGGAAGTGCCCCCGAAGTAAGGTTCATGGCCATGAGAGAATGGAAGAGTAACAGGCTCCTATAAGGGAGGTTTCTGTCCCTTATGGGTTCCCCAACCGTAGCTCTGAGACCAGTTGGATCATCAACAATGATAAGAAGCCCACTATATAGTACCTAGATAATGACCCCAAGGCAAAGAGGTGCAGTAAATGGCTACAGAGACACCTCCTGGTACCTCAGCACTAGAGTGCTGCAAGTGAGGTGAGCAGGGCAGCGTACAGGGAGGAGGATCCCTTAGTAAGGGAAGCCCAAGCTGGGGCCCTAGAAGTTTAGAGATTCATGGACTCAATGTGATAGAGTCACTTCAGAAGGTAACAATGTGGCTCTTACCCCAGTTGAAGGAAAAGCCCCTCCCTAGGAATTGCAGTCCGTATCTGGGGGAGATATTGTATGTGTACAGATTGTGAATAAACGTTGCCTGTTTCCATTATACACCGTTCCGGGAACCCTCATTCTGCGTACGCGCCCAGCCTGCGCAGTCCAGCATCATGATAAGTTAACACAACCTGAGTAGCCAATATCACAGACACCCATGTAACCCCCCGAAGAGGCGGACAGGGAAGGTTACATATAGCTACTGATGAACAGGAGAAGCTATCACAAGATGGAAGTGCATTCTTTTATACCAGTTATTCTCTAACACTGCCGTGATCAAATATTCTCGTCTGTATCAAAAGAATACTAATGCGTCTGTGATCAATAGCGTGCGTGTGAGAACGAAATAGAACACGTAGGCCCATATTGACCAAGCAGTGCTATGCCAGAAGACATCTCAACTTAAATGGGCCCTTAGGTGTGTTCCAGCACTGGAAGGTGTCTTATAGAATAGCAGTTCTTAGTAGGAATGGCCAATGGTGTGGAATGGGATTGGATAAAGGTGTATGACACCTTTAATATACTCTTGTAAAATACTTTCTGGGCAAGCTACCCACTCATCTAAACAGCTCCTCACCCCTACCACATGCAGCACTTATCATCTGAGATCAGACTCCAAAAGACTGTTCATGGTCTCACGGTTTAGCAAAATATCCTTCCACTCCTCCTTCTCTTACCGTGCACCCCAAAACTGGAACAGTCTGCCGGAGACTCTCACAGCCGCCCCCAGTCTAAGTTCTATCCCTGTCTCACATTTTAATCTGGTCTGTAACTGTTACATACGCCTATAACATATAGTATCCAGGGAAGAGCCCTTGTATGCCTCAAACGGCCAAGTCCCCCCTCTCTCAATGACAAAAGAACTATAGAATGCAATGCAGCCATTACGAAGGAGATAAAGACAAGATTGTACATTTTGAAGAAGAGGCGATACTGTATTTTTGTATTATTCATTATCCTGTACAAATAAAATTGTTCCTTCTTTATATTCATGAGAATCATTTGAACACCCCCACCCCCAAATAAAAATTACAGTATGCCAGCCACCTCATAAAGTACAGTATACATGACTGTCGTGTAGACTTAAAAAGCTAGTGGTTGATTGTAAGAATAGCAAAAAAATTTAAGCAAGCCCATGTCAAGAAAAAAAAAAAAAAGATGTCTCTTTGTTTTTGGACTTGAAATTCACATTGAATGAGAAGTCATTCTAGGCAAATCCCCCAGAAGGGCTTATCACACGTGCGCAAGCGTGTGTGTGAAGCCGGCCTCAAGAAGACTCTACAGTACACAGTTAAACAAAGCCTGGAACAAACCTGTAATGAATGGCTCTAGGGGAGGTGTCGTTAAGCAGTTCAATTCAATTGGGTTTGTTAGGCTTTGTGTGTGTGTGTGTGTCTGTGGGGGGGGGGGGGGGGGGGGGGGGAGGTGTGTATACAGGATTATTAGTTCAAAGAAACCTTTTGAACAGTTCATCTTTTGAACCCCCCCACCCCAAATAAAAATTACAGTATGCCAGCCACCTCATAAAGTACAGTATACATGACTAGTGTAGAACTAAAAAGCTAGTGATTGATTGTAAGAATAGCAAAAATTGTTAAGCAAGCCCATGTCAAGGGGGAAAAAAAAAGGGATGTCACTTTTTTTTTCAGACTTGAAATTCACATTGAATGAGACGTCACTCTCGCCAAATCCCCCAAAAAGTGGAGTCAGTATCACACTCATCCGGGTGTGCAGCATTATACCTGCACCTGTAGTTCAAAGACATACAGACATGCGCCTAAATGTGATGACACGCATATGCGTTTCAACAAGGTTCCATTTAGACATACTATACACGCAGGGGCGGAAAAAATATCTTACATTCGGAAGAAGAAGCGACGTTGTATTTTTGTATTACTCCTTTTCCCTTTATTATCCTGTACAAATACAACTCTTAATTCGTAAAAAAAACTTTTCTTACTGTATGTGTGCTCATATTTTTAATCCTTGTATGGCTAAGGAGCCTCAGAAAGGACTTTTTTCCCATGTACACTATACACTATATAGTATGAACTCGTATAGTATGAACATCAAATTACAATTACAGCCACTTGAAGTACTGTACTGTATGGCATTAGAAGACAGGTTGAATTGCTATTACGTAGATTTTTAAGACAACCACTCGCGATCGCCCACTTGAGTTTCTCGATGGTACTGCAGACAACGCTAAAATGCCATTTTCTGCACACGATAAAAAGACGAGTAACACGCGTCATAAGGCGGTAAGGTTGGAAGAAATCACGCGCCATGACATGGGTATTCCGAGGTATACAACGCGTGAAGTGTTCGAATAATGGCCGCTGCATCTGTACATCCTGAATTCCAGAAAAGATACTTGTAGTGAATGATCAATATCCTGGGGAAACAGGTGAATTATCCACCGTGTATTTAATGGGAAAGATAACCCAGCAAGAAAATGAGAAACAAGGGTTTGCCTAGATCTGTACCAATGTTGGTCTTTGAAATGGGATAACCAAAATTTAAAGCATCAGCTGCTTATTGTGTCTTTGGCAAAGCCATTTAATTTCTTGTGCATCAGACAAAAATATACCGTTCCTGGTAAGCCACAAATTCTGTGCTGGAAAGTAAGTGTTCCATAACCTGTTGGTACTGATTAAATATCTGTTATTATTCTTAAAGACATACAGTACGTTCATCAATTTGGTGGAATAATGCAGGAAAGTTGATGTGATGAGTTCACGTTTTATGTACATTCTGCAAGTAGATAAATGCTGAAAAAAAGGACTGGAAAAGGAGATATTGATAGAACATTTCTGCTAGATTTCTGTCCCTTAAACTTCATTATCACATTATGTATATTTTTTACACACCTTTCTGATTGCCCAAGTGACCAGGTCATTGTAAATGTTTACATACCACATCAATCCTTAGTATACAAACGAGACACACTTCCACCAAAACAATTCTCATCCTGAGCTTGTGTTATTTATGGGCTTTATAATTATACCATGTTCTACTGTAGTCACAACATAATAGGTCTTTACCATTTAAGGCTTCACTGGTACAGTATTAAAAGCCATTTAATGAAACTGGAGAGAACAGGAAGGATTGTATATGTAAGCCCTTCTTTGGGATTACTAGGGCATTACGGGGTTAACTGTGTGGGCCCACACAAGGAAACGCCCCTCCCTATCACATGGTACTGGTTAAACAGCAGAGTTTAAGACCCGCCCCTTCTGCCTGGAATAGTGACATCAGACTTGGCTATAAATAGAAAGAGGAAAGTTCTGTAACAGGTTCCAGGAGGAGTGACAGCTGGAGGAGCCTCAGAGTGAAGTCGTAAATAGGTTCCCAGTAGGGGGTTAGATGATGTATATAGATGATGATTTATGATGGATGATGTACAATAAATACATACTGTTTGTTGTTTTGTAGTCAGGAGAGTGCCCCCGGAAGTAAGGTTCATGGCCATGAGAAATGGAAGAGTACAGGCTCCTATAAGGGAGGTTTTGTCCCTTATGGGTTACCCCAACCGTAGCTCTGAGACTCAGTTGGATCAACAATAAGAAGCCCACTATATAGTACCTAGATAATGACCCTAAGGCAAAGAGGTGCAGTAAATGGCTACAGAGACCTCCGTACCTAGTCTATAGTCATCGCAGCACTAAGTGCTCAAGTGAGGGATGAGGGGCAGCGTACAGGGAGGAGGATCCCTGAGTAAGGGAAGCCCAAGCTGGGGCCCTAGAAGTTTAGAGATTCATGGACTCAATGTGATAGAGTCACTTCAGAAGGTAACAATGTGGCTCTTACCCCAGTTGAAGGAAAAGCCCCTCCCTAGGAATTCCAGCCCGGTACTCTGGGGATGACTGTATGTGTACAGATTGTGAATAACGTTGCCTGTTTCCATTACTACACCCGTTCCGGGAACCCTCATTCTGCGTACGCGCCGCATCCTCGACCCAGCACCAGATGATATTAGACACCACCTGATTGAGCCATTCCCCCCCATAACCCATGTAACCGCCCCGAAAGGCGGCAGGGAAGGTTACAGATAGCACTATTGAAACGGAGTCAGCTATCACAGATGGAAATGCATTCTTTTAACCAGTTAATTCTCTCAACACTGCCGTGATCAAATATTACTCTTCTGTATCAAAAGAATACTAATGCATCTTGATCAATAGCGTGCGTGTGAGAACGAAATGAACACGTATAGGCCCATATTGACCAAGCAGTGCTATCCAAGAAGACATCTCAATTAATGGTACCTTAGGTGGTTCCTTCAGCACTGGAAGGTGTCTTATAATAGCAAGTCTTAGTAGGTAATGGCCAATGGTGTTAATGGGATTGATAAAGTGTATGACCCTTTAATAACTTCTTGTAAAATACTTTCTCTGGGCAAGCTACCTGCTCATCTAAACAGCTCCTCACCCCTACCACATGCAGCACGTTATCATCTGAGATCAGACTCCAAAAGACTGTTCATGGTCTCCACGTGTTTAGCAAAGTATCCCCGCTCCTCCTTCTCTTACCGTGCACCCCAAACTGGAACAGTTTTAACCCCGGGAGACTCTCACATCCACCACCCCCGTCTAAGTTCTTTCAACTAAGCTGTCTCACATTTTAATCTGGTCTGTAACAGTTACATACAGTACGCTATAACTGCAATGTTTCATATTTAATGTATAACCCTGTTTACTTAATGTAATGCCAATATGTGTATCTAATATATAACCTTGTTCACTTAATGTAAACCCTTTATTTGTACCATGTAAATCTGTCGTCATAACTCTGGTGCCCAGGACATACGTGAAAACGAGAGGTAATTCTCAATGTGTACTTCCTGGTAACACATTTTATACATAAATAAATACATTTAATAAGGTAGGTTGATACACTGAGGGCAAGAATTCCATTGCCATAGATACACCATTCCTTGTAGAGCACCAGTGATTGAGCTTTATTGCCCACAAACCCTCCCACAAGCGAAGAGTAAGTGTAAAGGACCACGGCACCGTGAGACAGCGGATAGTTGTAATGTGGGAAAGGACGTCCCTGAGGGACAGGGGAATTAAGGTGAAAGGACGCACCCTGAGGACAACAGGGGGAAGCGTAAGGGTGAAAGGACGGCACCTGAGACAGGTTGAAGTTAACGGTGAAGGGAGCGCACTGCAGACAGGGGGGAAGTGTAAGCGGTGAAAGACCGCAGCCTAGACAGGGTGAAGCTGTAAGGGTGAATAGGACTGCACCTGAGGACGAGGGGAACGTGTAGGGTGAAAGGAAAGGACGCACTTAGGACAGGGGGAAGTGTAAGGTTGAGAGAGACGCACCTGAGGACAGCGGGAAGTGTTAAGTGAAAGGAACGCACCCTGATGGACAGGGGGAAGTGTGAATGTGAAAAGGACGCACCTGAGGACAGAGGGGATAGGTATACTAGGGCGGCGGTGAGCGCCACCTGAGGTCAGGAGAAGTGTAAGGGTAAAGACGCACGCTGAGGACAGGGGGAAGTGTAAGGTGAAAGTGGACCACCTGAGGACAGGGGAAGTGTAACAGGTGAGAAGGACGCATCTGAGGACAGGGGAATTTAAGGGTGAAGGACGCACTGAGGAAGGTGGAAGAAAAGGCCCAGATCTTCAGTCTCATAAGATAGCCTGTGCATGCGATGACTCCCTTATAGACTGGCCATTAATAGCGAGATTTTGCACGTGTGACATCATCCAGAGATAGGCAAACGGCTGCGGGGTATGATTATAACCTTATCTTCCAGTGATGCTGCTACATTTCCCTTGATGCGATGAAGGCAAAGAGCTGCCCCTTAACACACAATTGCATTGGTTTAGGGTCAAGGGTGGCCAACTACTAGCCCTCAAGGGCCACCACGGCCAGGTTTTCAGCTCAGGTGGCTCAATCTGTCCCAGCTTCACCAGTTGCATCGTATTCGATGGCTCAAGTCAGTCGTGGTACTGATTAAATATCTGTTATTATTCTTAAAGACATACAGTACGTTCATCAATTTGGTGCGATAATGCAGGAAAGTTTGAATGTGATGAGTTCACGTTTATGTACATTCTGCAAGTAAGATAAATGCTGAAAAAAAGGACTGAAAGGAGATTATTGATAGAACATTTCTGCTAGATTTCTGTCCCTTAAACTTCATCACATTATGTATATTTTTTACACCTTTCTGATTGCCCAAGTGACCAGGTCATTGTAAATGTTACATACCACATCAATACTTAGTATACACCGAACACACTTCCACCAAACAATTCTGCATCCTGAGCTTGGTGTTAATAGGGCTTTATAAATTATACCATGTTCTACTGTAGTCAACAACATAATAAGGTCTTACCATTTAAGGCTTCACTGGTACAGTATGAAAAAGCCATTTATGAAAACTGGAGAGAACAGGAAGGATATGTATATGTAAGCCCCTTTTTGGGATTACTAGGGCATTACGGGGTTAACTGTGTGGGCCCACACAAGGAAACGCCCCTTCCCTATCACATGGTACTGGGGTGAAACAGCAGAGTTTAAGACCCGCCCCTTCTGCCTGGAGATAGTGACATCAGACTTGGCTATAAATAGAAAGAGGAAAGTTCTGTAACAGGTTCCAGGGAGGAGTGACAGCTGGAGGAGCCTCAGAGTGAAGTCAGGTAAATAGGTTCCCAGTAGGGGGGTAGATGATGTATATAGATGATGATTTATGATGGATGATGTACATAAATACATACTGTTTGTTGTTTTGTAGTCAGGGAAGTGCCCCCGGAAGTAAGGTTCATGGCCATGAGAGAATGGAAGAGTACAGGCTCCTATAAGGGAGGTTTCTGTCCCTTATGGGTTACCCCAACCGTAGCTCTGAGACTCAGTGGGATCAACAATGATAAGAAGCCCACTATATAGTACCTAGATAATGACCCCAAGGCAAAGAGGTGCAGTAAATGGCTACAGAGAAACCTCCTGTTACCTCAGCACTAGAGTGCTGCAAGTGAGGTGAGCAGGGCAGCGTACAGGGAGGAGGATCCCTGAGTAAGGGAAGCCCAAGCTGGGGCCCTAGAAGTTTAGAGATTCATGGACTCAATGTGATAGTCACTTCAGTAGGTAACAATGTGGCTCGTACCCCAGTTGAAGGAAAAGCCCCTCTCTAGGAATTCCAGCCCGTATCTGGGGGAGATGTTTTATGTGTACAGATTGTGAATAAACGTTGCCTGTTTCCATTACTACACCGTTCCGGGAACCCTCATTCTGCGTACGCGCCCAGCCTGCGCAGACCAGCACCATGATAAGTTAGCACAACCTGAGTAGCCAATATCACAAACACCCATGTAACCCCCCGAAGAGGCGGGCAGGGAAGGTTACAGATAGCTACTGATGAAAAGGAGCAGCTATCACAAGATGGAAATGCCTTCTTTTATACCAGTAATTCTCTCACACTGCCGTGATCAAATATTCTCTTCTGTATCAAAAGAATACTAATGCATCTGTGATCAATAGCGTGCGTGTGAGAACGAAATAGAACACATAGGCCCATATTGACCAAGCAGTGCTATGCCAGAAGACATCTCCACTTAAATGGTACCTTAGGTGTGTTCCAGCACTGGAAGGTGTCTTATAGAATAGCAGCTCTTAGTAGGAATGGCCAATGGTGTTCAATGGGATTGGATAAAGGTGTATGACACCTTTAATATACTTCTTGTAAAATGCTTTCTGGGCAAGCTACCTGCTCATCTAAACAGCTCCTCGCCCCTACCACATGCAGCACGTATCATCTGAGATCAGACTCCAAAAGACTGTTCATGGTCTCACGGTTTAGCAAAGTATCCGGCCGCTCCTCCTTCTCTTACCGTGCACCCCAAAACTGGAACAGTTTACCGGAGACTCTCACATCCACCACCAGTCTAAGTTCTTTCAAACTAAAGCTGTCTCACATTTTAATCTGGTCTGTAACAGTTACATACGCCTATAACTGCAATGTTTTCATATTTAATGTATAACCCTGTTTACTTAATGTAATGCAATATTGTATATAATATATAACCTTGTTCACTTAATGTAACCCTTTATTTGTAACCATGTATCTGTCGTCATAACTCTGTGCCCAGGACATACGTGAAAACGAGAGGTAATTCTCAATGTGTTACTTCCTGGTAAAACATTTTATACATAAATAAATACATTTAATAAGGTAGGTTGATACACTGAGGGCAAGAATTCCATATGCCATAGATACACCATTCCTTGTAGAGCACCAGTGATTGAGCTTTAGTGCAACACAACCTCCCACAAGCAGAAGAGTAAGTGTGAAAGGACGCACCTGAGGACAGCGGGAAGTGTAAGGGTGAAAGGACGCACCTGAGGACAGGGGGAAGTGTAAGGGTGAAAGGACGCACCTGAGGACAGGGGGAAGCGTAAGGGTGAAAGGACGCACCTGAGGACAGGGGGAAGTGTAAGGGTGAAAGGACGCACCTGAGGACAGGGGGAAGTGTAAGGGTGAAAGGACGCACCTGAGGACAGGGGGAAGTGTAAGGGTGAAAGGACGCATCTGAGGACAGGGGGAAGTGTAAGGGTGAAAGGACGCACCTGAGGACAGGTGGAAGAAAAGGCCCAGGCTTCATTCTCATACAGATAGCCTGTGCATGCAGATGACTCCAGTAACTATGACTGGCTGCATTAATAGCAGATTTCTGCATCGTGTGAATGCACAGAGAGAGCAAACGGCTGCGGGGTATGATTAACCTTATCTGCAGTGATGCGCTACATGTCCTTGATGCGATGAAGGGCAAAGAGCTGCCCCTTTAACACACAATGCATTGGTTTAGGTCAAGGGGTGGCCAACTAGACTCCTCAAGGGCCACCAACAGGCCAGGTTTTCAGCTCAGGTGGCTCAATCTGTCCCAGCTTCAGCACAGGTGGCTCAATCAGTCGCAGCTTCAGCACAGGTGGCTCAATCAGATGCTCAGTCGAGTCTGTGACAGAGCCACCTGTGCTGAAGCTTGGATATCCATCCTGAAAACCTGACCTGTTGGTGGCCCTTGAGGGCTGGAGTTTGCCACCCCTGGCATAGTTAGGGGATTAGGTTCCCAGCATGCAACCATGAGATAAATAAAGACAAACTGAATGCGTGGAACTTTGGGTACACAGTGTAACACATCATAATGAGGCGGGCATGGAAGTCTCCGTCTGCTTCTAACAACAGACTGAAATATAAAGCAGTGAGGCAACAGGCTTTCAAATTAGGAGTATTGATCCCCCTTGTGCTGAACAGCACACACATATCGCTCAGCACTGATCTGTCACGCAGCAAAAACAAGCATTTCATGTCCACAAGGAAAACATTGCACCAAGCCTGAAAATAAGCAAACAGCACAGCGCAAGTGACAGATATTAGGCTGCGCTGAGGGTGCTGGTGCATGAGCGCGCTACTGTGCGTGCCGCACGCACGCTCCGGCGGCCCCAGCGATGTGTGCACAAAAGCAGCAGGAGATTGGAGTGGGGATCTGGGGCGTGGCATGGGCGTGGCGAACGCATCGCGGACGCGTCATGAAGCCAGTTCGCCCTCATTGGCTGAACCAGCTCACGTGATGCTGACGTCACCTGACGGCAGTCCAAAACACTTCGGACCAAAATGTAGCAGCGTCGACGCGCTACAGCGCTGCGGGGACTTCAGATACTACCATAGGAACACAGGTAAGAGTCCTGATTGTGTGTGCGCATGTAAGTGGGCGCGCGTTGCGACGCCTTAGTGTACAGTGACGTTCATTACTACAACAAAATACACATCCCTAAACCTTCAATATAAGAGCGGCCTTGCTGCGTACAGACATGGAGACTAAGGCCACGATTATAGTAGGAGCGTCGGCGTGTGTGATTCCGTGCGTAGCAAGCCGGCCATAATGCACGCGGACGCAGGGGCGACGCAGAGCGACCGCGCGGAAGATCTTTCAAACAAAATAATTATTTATTTATTTTGCCAATGAGGGCGAACCAACCTGGTGACACGTCCGCCACGCCTCCCTAATCGCTCCGTCGCATGTGTGTGCGCCCCTAGTATAATCGCGACCTAAGACTCATATTGATGAGACGAATGCAAGCTCAAGGAGATGTGCTGTAATATAAAGTCCCTATAATATCGGAATAATGGGGTAATATAAAGTCTCTATAATATCGTAATAACGGGGTAATATAAAGCCTCTATAATATCGTAATAACGGGGTAATATAGAGTGGGATAAGTACAATCCGGGACTGAAATTAGCCAAATATGTTGAAGGGAGAGGACGCGTTTGTGGTAATATGAATGACCTACCCAGGTAGTCAATTGGGGGCAAATATATTACCCCTATGCGGTATCTGGGAATGGGGGGTCTTACCCGGTACCTCATGTGTGCAATCGGCATGGAGCTGCCCACGGTCCTTGTAGTACACCGCCTCTCCCTCAATTGGCCAGGCGCTCAATCCCCAGCCTCTGTAAGAGGATCCATACAGCCTGTGTTTTTTAGAGGGTTGGGGTTCCTTACAATGCATCTGGTCTCAGACACGGTATTAGAGAGGGTTGGGGTTCCTTACAATGCATCTGATCTCAGACGCGCTATTAGAGAGGGTTGGGGTTCATTACAATGCATCTGATCTCAGACATGCTATTAGAGAGTGTTGGGTTTCCTTACAATGCATCTGATCTCAGACGCGCTATTAGAGAGGGTTGGGGTTCATTACAATGTATCTGATCTCAGATGCGCTATTAGAGAGGGTTGGGGTTCCTTACAATGCGTCTGATCTCAGACGCGCTGTTAGAGAGGGTTGGAATTCCTTACAATGCATCTGATCTCAGACGCGCTATTAGAGAGGGTTGGGGTTCATTACAATGCATCTGATCTCAGACGCGCTATTAGAGAAGGTTGGGGTTCATTACAATGCATCTGATCTCAGATGCGCTATTAGAGAGGGTTGGGGTTCCTTACAATGCATCTGATCTCAGACCCGCTATTAGAGAGGGTTGGGGTTTCTTACAATGCATCAGATCTCAGACACGCTATTATAGAGGGTTGGGGGTTCATTACAATGCATCTGATCTCAACTGCGCTATTAGATAGGTTTGGGGTCATTACAATGGCAACTTATTTCGATGCGCTTTAGAGAGGGTTGGGGTTCCTTACAATGCATCTGATCTCAACATTCTCTTAGAGAGGGTTGGGTGTTCCTTTACAATTCACCTGTCTAACGCTCTATTATAGAGGGTTTTTGGGTTTCTTACAATGCATCTGATCTCAAATGCGCTATTAGGAGGTTGTGGTTCCTTACAATGCATACTGATCTCAGACCCGCTATTAGGAGGGTTGGGGTGCCTTCCAATGCATCAGATCTCAGAACCGCTATTAGAGAGGGTTGGGGTTCATTACAATGCATCATGATCTCAGACACGCTATTAAGAGGGGTTGGGTTCTTCAATGCATCTGATCTCAGATGCGCTATTAGAGAGGTTGGGGTTCCCTTACAATGCATCTGAATCCTCAGACAGCTATTAGGATGGTTGGGGTTCCTTACCATGCACCTTATTCAGACGCCTATTAGAGAGGTTGGGTTCCTTACACTGCATCTGGATCTCAAATGCGCTAGTAAGGGGTGGTGTTCCCTTCAATGCTCTGATCTCAGACCCGCTATAGAGAGGGTTTGTGTGTTTTCCCTTACAATGCATCAGATCTCAGACACGCTTTAGGAGTTTGGGGTTCATTACGAATGCATCTGATCTCAGACGCGCGATTGGAGAGGGTGGGGTTTCATTACAATGCATCATCTCAGATGCCTATTAAAGATGGTTGTGGTTCCTTACATGCGGGATCTGATCTCAGACATGCTATTAGAGAGGGTTGGGGTTCCTTACAATGCACTTGATCTCAGACGCGCTATTAGGAGGGTTGGGTTCCTTACAATGCCCCTGATCCTCAGACGCGCTATTAGAGAGATTTTTACAGTGTATGTTGGAATTCAGCGAGGGGTGGTTGGTGGTTACAAATGCATCTGATTTCAGATGCACTATTAGAGAGGGTTGGGGTTCCTTACAATGCACCTGATCTCAGACGCGCTATTAGAGAGGGTTGGGGTTTCTTACAATGCATCTGATCTCAAATGCGCTATTAGAGAGGTTTGTGGTTCCTTAGCCATGCATCTGATCTCAGACGCCGCTATAGAGAGGGTTTTTGGGGTTGTTCCAATGCATCTGATCTCAGGATAGGCCGCGTGGTCTTATCTTCTGGGAGACGTGGAGGCTTGTGTTGTACGAAAGATATGCAGGAGAAGTGTTACTGCATGTGACCCTTGACGGAGGGTGAGGGGGTGTTCTGATGTCTAAGCTCTTCTCTTGCCGCCCTTGGCGTCTTCGCGCTGTTTCTGTTGTCTCCTTCCCCTTCCCCTGCTCTCCTACTCTCTCTTCTCCTCTGTATTTGGGTTTCCTTCCCCTGCCTCCTTCGTCTCAACTGTCGCTCTTCCGACGATGGTTGGGGTTCCTTCACAATGCCTCTGATCTCAGACCCCGCTATTATCAGAGTGTTAGGGTCCTTCCAATGCATCAGATCTTCAGACACGCTATTAAGAGGGTTTGGGTTTCATTACAATGCATCTGATCTCAGACGCGCTATTAGAGAGGGTTGGGGTCATTACAATGCATCTGCTCTCAATGCGCTATTAGAGAGGGTTGGGGTTCCTTACCATCATTTTTGATCTCAGACATGCTATAGAGAGAGTTGGGGTTCCTTCCAATTCACCTGATCTCAGATGCGCTATTAGAGAGGGTTGGGGTTCCTTACACTGCCACCTGATCTCAAGCACGCTCTATTAGAGAGAGTTGGGGTTTCCTTACACTGCCTTATTCAGAACGCACTATTAGAGAGGGTAGGGGTCCTTACATGCACCTGATCCATGACGCGCTATATAGAGGGTTGGGGTTCTTACATGCAGTCTGATTCAATGCCTATTAGAGTAGGTTGTGGTTCCTTACAATGCACAGATCTCAGCACACGCTTAAGAGAGGGTTGGGGTTTCATTACAATGCATCTATCTCAAAGCGCTATTAGAGATGGTTTGTGGTTCATTACAATGCATCTGATCTCAGATGCGCTATTAAGAGAGGGTTTGGGGTTCCGTTACAATGCTCTGATCTGCAGAATGGCATTTAGAAGAGGGTTGGGGTCCTTAGAATAGCAGCTCGTAATGAGGGTTGTCCTACAAGCACCGTCTATTAGTGCATAGAGAGTTTGGGGTTCCTTACAATGCATCTCGATCTCGACGCTGTATTAGAGAGAGGTTGTGGTTCCTTACAATGCTCGAATTCAGACACTATTAGGAGGGTGGGGTTCCTTCAATGCACTAGATCTCAGACGACGCTATTAGAAGAGGGGTTGTGGGTTCTCTACAATTGCATCTGATCTCAAATTCGCTATTAAGAAGGGTTTGGGTTCCTACAATGCATCGATCTCAGATGCTGTATTAGAGAGGTGGTGGGGGTTCCTTACAATGCATCTGGATCTCAGACTCTATAGAGATAGGTTTGGGTTCATTACAATGCACCTGATCTCAGACGCGCTATTAAGAGGTGTTGGGGTTCCTTAAATGCCCTGATCTCAACTGCCTATTAGAGAGGGTTGGGTTTCCTTATCATGCACCACTGATCTCAATGCCGCGCTATTAAAGAGATGGTTGGGGTTCCTTACACATGCATCTGAATCTCAGACATGTCGCTATTAAGAGCGGGTTGGGGTTCCATTAACAATTCGCTTCTGATCTCAACCGCGCTTTAGAGATGGTTGGGGTTCCATTCACATGCATCTCATTAATGCTTATGTTGCTCCCATGCTATCATCGCAGTATTAGGAGAAGGGTTGGGGTTCTTACAATGCACCTGATCTCAGACGCGCTATTGAGAGAGGTTTTGGGTTATCTGACAATGCACTCTGATCTCAATGGCTTTAAGAGAGGGTGGGTTCCTTACACATGCATCTGATCTCAGACCGCGCTATTAGAGAAGTGGGGTGTCTTACCTACAATGCTCATCTAGACGTACGCTTTAGGAGGGTTGGCGGTTCATTACAGCACCTGTCCAGACGCCTATTAGAGAGGTTGGGGTTACTTACAATTCATCTGTATTCAGATGCGCTATGGGTTTCTTAATGATGATTCGACACTAAGAGGGGTTGGGGTTCCTTACAATGCACCTGATCTCAGACGCGCTATTAGAGAGTGTTGGGTTTCTCTACAAATGCGATCAGGATCCGGAATGCGCTATTAGAAGGTTGGGTTCCTTACATGCATCAGATCTCAGACGCGCTATTAGAGAGTTGGTGTTGATTACAAATTCATCCCCCCTTTTTGATCTCAGATGCGCTATTTAGAGGGTTGGGGTTCCGACAATGCATCTGATCTCAGACATGCTATTAAGAGGGGTTGGGGTTCCTTACAATGCACCTGATCTCAGACGTCGCTATTAGATGAGTGTTGGGGGTTCCTTACAATGCATCTGATCCAAATGCGTCTATAGAGAGGGTTGGGTTTTCGTACACATGCATCTTGATTCAGACCCGATATTAGAGATGGGTTAGGGTTACCTTACAATGCATCAATCTCAGACACGCTATTAAGAGGGTTTGGGGTTCATTACAATGTATCGGATCTCAGATGCGGCTAGTTAGAGAGGGTTGGGGTTCCTTACAATGCCGTCTGATCTCAGACGCGCTGTTAGATAGGGTTGGAATTCCTTACAATGCATCTGATCCAGACTCGCTATTAGAGAGTGTTGGGGTTCCATTACAATGCATCTGATTCAGACGGCGCTATTAGGAAGGTTGGTGTTTCATTAACAATGCATCTGATCCTCAGATGCGCTATTAGAGAGGGTTGGGTCCTTACAATGCATCTGATCTCAGACCCCTATTAGAGGGGTTGGGGTTTCCTTACAATGCATCGGTCTCAGACACGGTATTAGAGAGGGTTGGGGTTCATTAGCAATGCATCTGATCTCAGACCTGCGCTATTAGAGAGGGTTTTGGGTTCATACAATGCATCTGATCTCAGATGCGTCTATTAGAGTGTTGGGGTTCCTTACACTGGCATCTGTCCACGCAGCTATTAGAGAGGGTTGGGTTCTACATATTGCTCTGATTCTCAGACTGCGCTATTAGAGAGGGTTGGGTTCCGTCATCTTATCCTAGCGCGTTTAGAGGAGGTGGATTCCTTACATGCATCTGATCAAAGCGCGTATAAAGCAGGGTTGGGTTCCATTCACAATGCATCTGATCCATACCGCGCTATTAGATAGAGGTTGGGGTGCCTTACAATGCATCATGATCTCAGACACGCTATTAGAGAGGGTTGTGGGTTTCTTACACTGCATCTGATCTCAGACGCCGCTATTAGAGAGGGTGTGGGGTTTCATTACAATGCATCTTAGAATCTCAGATTCAGCTATTTAGAGATGGGTTGGGGTTCCATTCCATGCCTCTGATCTCAGACGCGCTATTAGAGATGGGTTGGGGTTCTATACATGCACTATTTCAATGCTCTATAGAGAGGTTTGGGGTTTTCCTTACATGCATCCTATCCATAATGCGTATTAGAGAGGGTTGGGTTCCTTACAATGCATCTGATGCTCAGACCTCGCTCATTAGGAGAGGTTGGGGTTCTCTTACAAATGCATTCAGTCTCAACAGCGCTATTAGAGAGGGTTGGGGTTTCCACATGCATCTGATCTCAGACGCCTATTAGAGAGGGTTGGGGTCTTACAATGGTCCTCATATCTCATGAGCACGCTATTAGAGAGGGTTGGGGTTCCTTACAATGCATCTGATCTCAGACACGCTATTAAGAGGGTTGGGGTGCTCTTCAATGCACTTGATCTCAGACGCGCTATTAGAGAGGGTTGGGGTTCTTACAATGCACCTGATCTCAGACGCGCTATTAGAGAGAGTTGGGGTCCTTACAATGCATTGATTTCAGGATGCTACTATTAGAGGGGTTGGGGTCACTACAATGCACCTGATCTCTAGACGCGCTATTAGAGAGGGTTGGGGGTTTCTTACAAGCATCTGATCTCAATTGCGCTATTAGGAGAGGGTTGGGGTTCCTTACAATGCATCTGATCTCAGACGGCGCTATTAGAGAGGGTTGGGGTTGATACAATGCATCTATCTCAGATGCGCTTTAGAGAGGATTGGGGTTTCCTTACAATGCATCGATCTCAGACATGCTATTAGAGAGGGTATGGGTTCCTTACAATGCACCTTATCTCAGACGCGCTATTAGAGAGGGTTGGTTCCTTACAATGCATATGATCTCAAATGCGCTATTAGAGTAGGGTTGGGTATCCTTACAATGCATCTTATCTCAGACCCGCTATTAGAGAGGGTTAGGGTTCCTTACAATGCATCAGATCTCGAGACACGCTAGAGAGGGTTGGGTTCATTTAGAATGCATCTGATCTCAGACCGCTATTAGAGAGTGTTGGGGTCATTACAATCATCTGATCTTCAGATGCTCTATTAGAGAGGGTTGGGTTCCTTACAATGGTCATCTGATTCTCGACATGCTATTATGAGGGTTGGGTTCCTTACAAATTGCACCTGATCTCAGACGCGCTATTAGAGAGGGTTGGGGTTCCTTTACAATGCACCTGATCTCAGACGCTACTATAGAGAGAGTTGGTTCCTTACATGCATGCTTGATTTCAGACGCACTATTAAGAGGGTTTGGGTTCCTTACAATGCACCTGATCCTCAGACGCGCTATTAGAGAGGGTTGGGGTTTTCTTACAATGCATCTGATCTCAAATGCGCTATTAGAGAGGGTTGGGGTTCCTTACAATGCATCAGATCTACAGACACGCTATTTGAGAGGGTTGGTTCATTACAATGCATCTGATCTCAGACGCGCTATTAGAGATGGTTGGGGTTCATTACAATGTCATCTGATCTCAGAAAGTGCCTTTAGAGAGGGTTGGTTCCTACAATGCATCCTGATCTCAGCATGCTATAGAGAGGGTTGGGGTTCCTTACATGCACCTGCACTCAGACGCGCTATTAGAGAGGGTTGGGTTCCTACAATGCACCTGATCTCAGACGCGCTATTAGAGAGATTGTGGGGTTCCTTACAATCATCTGATTTCAGACGCACTATTAGAGAGGGTTGGGGTTCCTTACACATGCACCTATCTCAGACGCGCGATTAGAGAGGGTTGGGGTTTCTTACATGGATCTGATCTCAAATGCGCTATGAGAGAGGTTTGGGGTTCCTTAATGCATCAGATCTCAAGACATGCTATTAGAGAGGGATTGGGGTTCATTACCATGCATCTGATCTCAGACGCGTATTAGAGATGGTTGGGGTCATTACAATGCATCTGATCTCAGATGCCGCTATTAGAGAGTGGTTGGGGATTCCATTACAATGCATCTGATCTCAGACATGCTATTAGAGAGGGTTGGGGTCCGTACATATGCACCTGATCTCAGACGCGCTATTAAAGAGGGTTGGTGTTCCTTACAATGCATCTGATCTCAAATGTGTCTATTAGAGAGGTTGTTTTTCCTTACAATGCATCTGATCTCAGACGCTATTAGAGAGGGTTGGGGTCCTTACAATGCATTCAAGATCTCAGACACGCTATTAGAGAGGGTTGGGTTCATTACAATGATCTGATCTCAGACGCGCTATTAGAGAGGGTTGGGGTTCATTACAATGCATCTGATCTCCAGATGCGCTATTAGAGAGGGTTTGGGTTCCTTACAATGTGCACTGATCTCAGACGCGCTATTAGAGAGGATGGGGTTCCTTACAATGCACTTGATCTCAGACGTGCTATTAGAGAGGGTGGGGCGTGTACCTTACAATGCACTGATCTCAGACGCGCTATTAGAGAGAGTTGGGGTTCCTACAATGCATCTGATTTCAGATGCACTATTAGAGAGGGTTGGGGTTCCTTACAATGCACCTGATCTCACGACGCCGCTATTAGAGAGGGTTTTGGGTTTCTTATCAATGCATCTAGATCTCAAATGCGCTATTAGAGATGGTTGGGGTTCCTTACAATGCATCTGATCTCAACCGCTATTAGAGAGGGTTTGGGTGATTACAATGCATCTGATCTCAGATGCGCTATTAGAGAGGGTTGGGTTTCCTTACAATGCATTCGAATCTCAGACAGTATTAGAGAGGGTTGGGTTCTTCTTACAATGCACCTGATCTCAGACGCGCTATTAGAGAGTGTTGGGGTTCCTTACAATTGCATCTGATCTCAAATTCGCTATTAGAGAGGGTTGGGGTTCCTTACAATGCATCTGATCTCAGACCCGATATTAGAGAGGGTTAGGGTTACTTACAATGCATCAGATCTCAGACACGCTATTAGAGAGGGTTGGGGTTCATTACAATGTATCTGATCTCAGATGCGCTATTAGAGAGGGTTGGGGTTCATTATCAATGCATCTGATCTCAGAGGCGCTATTGAAGGGTTGGGGTTCCTTACAATGCATCTGATCTCAGACATGCTATTAGGAGAGGGTTGGGTGTCTTTACAATGCACCTGATCTCAGACGCGCTATTAGAGCGTGTGGGGGTTCCTTACAATGCACCTGATCTCAGACGCGCTATTATAGAGGTGTTGGGGTTTCTTACAATGCATCTGATCTCAAATGCTGCTATTAGAGAGGGTTGGGTTCCTTACAATGCATAGATCTCAGACACGCTATTAGAGAGGGTTGGGGTTCATTACAATGCTTCTGATCTCAGACGCGCTATAGAGATGGTTGGGGTTCATTACAATTGCATCTGATCTCAGATGCCAGCTATTAGAGAGGGTTGGGTTTCCTTACAATGCATCTGATCTCAAGACATGCTATTGGAGAGGGTTGGGGTTCCTTACAATGCACCTGATCTCAGACGCGCTATTAGCGAGGGTGGGGTTCCTTACAATGCCATTGATCTCAAATGTGACTATTAGAGAGGGTTTGGGGTTCCTTACAAGCATCTATCTCAGACCCGCTATTAGAGAGGGTTGGGGTTCCTTACAATGCATCAGATCTCAGACACTTATAGAGAGGGTTGGGGTTCATTAGCAATGCTCTGAGATCATACGCGCTATTAGAGATGGTTGGGGTTCCTTACAATGCATCTGATCTCAGATGCGCTATTAGAGAGGGTTGGGGTTCCTTACAATGCATCTGATCTCAGACATGCTATTAGAGAGGGTTGGGGTTCCTTACAATGCACCTGATCTCAGACGCGCTATTAGAGAGGGTTGGGGTTCTTTACAATGCATCAGATCTCAGACGCGCTATTAGAGAGGGTTGGGGTTCCTTACAATGCATCAGATCTCAGACGCGCTTAGGCTTGGATTATAGTAAACGCCAATGATAATTGCCAGTCTTCCGATGACAGTGCATCTAGTGCGGGCACGGGCGCACACGGCAGACCATGGTGGCACGGCCGCAAATTGAAAAGACAAAAAATATTGTCAGCGTCACGTGAAGCGGTTCAGCCAATGTGGGCGAACCAGCTTTGTGACGCATCCGCCAAACCTCCGCCACGCCTCCCTAATCTCCTGCAGCTATACTCACGTATCGCTGGGGCTGCAGGAGTGCGTCAGGCTGTGCGCGCCGTAGTGCGCAGCACGCCGGCACTATAATGCCAGCCTAATAGAGAGGGTCGGGGCTCCTTACAATGTATCAGATATTTTCTCACCTTGGATGGGATCTCATATCTATAGCTCAGTTCTTACATACAAAATAGAAATCAGGAAGTTACTGTCAGTCACTGAGACTGCGCTGCACCTTTCTCCTGCTATTGCAGTATATAAATTAAACTTCCCCCTCACTCCCCTACTCACAATAACTAGTCATTCTCGTAAACACCGTGTTTTTTAATCACAGCCCTGGAGTAGCACTTCTTATTTATTTACAGATTGAGTGGCAATACTATGATAAGTTACAGCCCCGGAGCACTACCCCTTGGTGTCATTTCAGGTTCCCCGTACTGCTTCCTATTGTTTGTTATAGGAAAATGGGATTTATTTAACAGTGACGATCTCCTTTTCTGCGTTTGGACCACAGATTCCGTGAGGTTTTCTTCATCGTTTAACAAGTCCGGCATACGGGTAGCAGAAATACATTTTAAGGTGCATTGCCATTTGTCTATTTTAGCGTAAATATACTGTATATACCAAGACAGGCTTCAACTGATATCGGATTAGAATGCATCTTTGGCAATTTTAATTCAAAGCGGTTTCAAGAGAGTATGTTGCTTTATTATTTAGTGAATAAATGTTGTTATTCTAGTCCCCTCTTGGAGAACTTCTAGTTTCTTGATAGGGTGGATTGCTATAAGGGATTAACTGTGTGGGCTCACTCACATTACTCCACTCCCCATCATGTGATGTATGATGTCAATTTAAGGGTATATATATCCGTCCCTTATGTTCTAGAAGCAGGTTCTTCAGAGTTCTGACTGGGGTCCTTACGGTGAGTCCTGTAAATAGGTTTGTGTGCTTAGTCATTAAGACGTGTTCTGACATCCTTTATTGTTTTCCAGTTAGTAATGTGCCCGTTCTAAGCCAGCACAGTTAAAGGAAAGGGGAAACCTACATTTGCGGGTGAATTATATCAACTGTTCTGATCTTATAGGGTTGTCCATACAGCAGTCTGACCGTTACTGTCCTCATAGGGTTGCCTACACTGCATCTCACACTCACTCTTAACCCTCCCATCTAGCTTTATAGTCTCCCCGCAAGAGCCATCCAATCCCTCGTTTGCAATGGGCCATTAAGCTATGCGCCTCCCCTGAAGAGGAATGGGAACTACCACGGGTTGAAGCCTGTCATGTATACTTTGCCACGGGTTTCTGTCAAGTACCACCACATATGTCAATACATGTGGAGTATTTTTGACGGTGGTCAATAAAGCCTCTTTCGGTTTTAGAAAAGTTCCTGGCGCCCATCCCTTTTCTATGTAACCCGCCGTTATTTCCCTTAGACTGACTCCTATATGCTGAGGTGGGGGCCCAAGTCCTACTCCCCGTGATGAACAGTGCTATCCCTATTTCAAGAGAATATATAAGTATTTTACTGTGTACTTCTGTCATGTTGGATGTAGCGTTGGGCTTCTCTGTCGTCTGTTGTATACATATGCCACGCTCAATAGCACTCCATTTTGACACATATACATATATATATTTTGTGGGGGCTCAGGGGTTCCAAAAAAGAGCTTGCTGGGGTTCTGTGTTTTGCTAACCTATTCTCAGCTGTTTCAGGTGCTGGAGGTTAGTGGCTCCTCCTTCCCAGGTTTTAAGCCCGCCCCTCCCCACTTCCCTAGTTTGCAGGTCCTTTCATTCTGCTGGATATAGACCCACTGTGGTCTTTCTCCCTCCTAATAGAGGTAAATGAGAATTTTAATCCTAATAGAGGTATATTAGTATTTTATCTGGTAGTGTTAGGACTTGCGAACAGGTGTCTGCCTTGACGAGGCTCGCAAGCTTACAACGCTTTGGCCAAAGGGTTAAACTAAATGACCCTATTTCAAGAGAATATATAAGTATTTTATTGTATATTTCTGTCATGTTGGATGTAGCGTTGGGCTTCTCTGTTGTCTGTTGAATCTATAAATATATATATGATCCCCCAAATGGGAGGATCATCCACATACTGTCGCAATACGTATACACATAATAAGCTGCATGATTGTGTATCCGTGTCTCTCTCAAGTCCCCTTGACTCCGGGCTAAGAGGGGCCCAAGTGTGAGCGCCGGCACAGTGTTGGAGCTCTTATCAAAGTGTACAGTATGTTACTGTAGCAGTCCTGCCTCTTCACAAAGACTTTGGTACCCTTTGTGCTGAGTGAGGATCCTCTTTGTCTTTACGCACACCTCCCTTTGTCTGGTAGGCAGTTGGTCCGTTCCCAGCTCCACTCGGGGAACCTGACTGTGACCTCGTCACCCAACTCTGCTGAGTTATCCTTCTCATGGTCACTTTCTAAGGTCACCCTCAATCAGCCCAAAGCTCCCACTGAGACAGGGACTGCTCTCTCTCTCATGGTCTCTGCAGTTCTGCCCTCCTCACACTCCCTTCTCTCAACTCCTCCTTTCTTACCAGCATTACCTCGGTGCCCCCAAGCTCTGATCCTTTGCACTGATTGGCTGTAATGTCATGTGTCAGCAGGGGCCACACTAGCAGTGCTCCACTACTCCTTTTCTCTTATTGTCCCTATCCGGCAGCAGGGGCCTCTGGGAGTTGCAGTCATTGTCTCTTTAGCAGCAGCACACACACTATAGTGGAATCAGCCAGGGGACAGCTTAGAGAGCTGTATCCTATCAAGGGGGTTACATGTATACTAGTAGAGAAAGAAGCCAGCACACGGACTTATGCAATAATGCTTTATTGTCCCAGGTTTTCCGACGTTTCGGCTGTGCAATACAGCCTTTTCTAGGTGAGGTCCTAGACAATGCCTACTTATTGCTTAAATCCGTGTGCTGGCTTCTTTCTCTACTAACGCTGACTACCACTGGGATCCTAGGAGCCCCCTGAGTGCCACGCACCGGCAGCTAAGTACCCCACCTACCTTCTATATTGAGTGCATGCATTATCCCCACGGATGCATCTATACTGTCATCCATGCCCAGCCGCCACCTACAGACCCAGTACCTTGTGAACATTGCCATAGCACACAACTGATCTGATGTGATCTCCTGTAGAGCCGGGTAAGGAGGATTACATAATAATATGGATTTCTTGGGGGATTCTCTTCCATGCGAGATGTCGGGAGATGTTTTTTCCCCCTCCCTCTAATTAATGTTTCATGGTGGAATCTGTCTGTGTTATGTCATATTGATCCTGTTTTATCCACGCAGAAACATTTGAATTCCTTTTCGGTGAGCAATCCCCTTTGATCCGTACATCCAGAACCATAAAATACCTTTTGTTCCAGGTTACGGTTTTTTACATGGATTATCTATTAAAAGCTATTAAAAGCACTTCTGTGGAGCGCAGATCATTTAAAAAGATCTAGACTAATGAATACTTTGCCTCGGGCTTAACTGATTAATATTGAACAAAATACAAGGAAATAGGTATATCAAGCCTTTACCGACCTCACTACTCTGCAGTGTACAAGCTCTCCAGGGAACAGAAGGGGTAACTTAACCAATTATTATCTTGGGGATTGGAGTCCCCCCCCCAGAGCTGAAAATACTGCGGTTCAGCTTTGGGGAACCTCCCAGCTCCAATCCTGTAAAAACATGGAGCTTAGTTAGGGTGCATGCAAGAGATGTGTGCAGAGGTATATTTAATGGAGACCAATTAGGGTGAAATTAAATCCCGGCTTTATTGCGCCTGTTCCTTAAACAAGACAAAACATACAAAATAAAGGCCTACTCCACTGTGGAGAATATCTAGACCTTTACTCCAGCCCTCTCTAACTGGGTGGCTAGCTAAGCTAGTTACCACCCAAATACAGTATATATATATCATTTTTTTAGTTTTATTTATACTATATCATACTATATATTATATATATAATATATATAGATCTATCTATATCTCTATATACATATCCCTTGTGAGCACATTCACATGTCTTAGACAGGCTGCAACCCTGCTTTTCACCATTATCTCCTAGCATAGAGTGCTACCACTGCAGCAAGGGATTCTGGGAAATGGCATGCAAATGAACACACAGTGCCACCTGTTGTCTCAAGACCAAATTACATGGTTAAACCTTTAAGCCAATGCATGCTGCTTTAAACACAGCTTTTAAACATAGCCTGGGATGAGATGCAAAGCCAATAAACCCACTCACAGACAGACTGTTCCGACCTTATGGGTCTCATCAGTGGGAGATTGGTTGTACTGGCTTTGCAACTTGAGACATGAGTATGTCTATATATACACAAAAGTCCAACAAGAAAAGTTTCTTATCTGTTTCTGTTGTTGTAGCTGTAGGGGAAGGCCTCTCTACTCTACTGGGTCAGCATCCTTGTGTGCTATGGAAATGTCCGTGTCTAGGTATAGAGGTCTTGTCACCTTGTCCTGCTGTCAGCATACAGTCCTTATGTGTGCATCAAGACATCATCTTTTCGTCAGGTCAGCCCAGTTGTGGGCTAAGGAAAATCTCTGCAGTCTTCCTTCTCCTTATGTCAGCCCAAATGTGAGCTAAGGAATCTCCCTCCTGTGTTTAACATCAGGTTTTTTACAGAGCTCTCATTAGTCCAGGTGGAGACTAGTTAATGGAGTGGCTGCAATTAACTCTCTCTCTGCTGGATTCCCAGAGCTCTGAGTCCCTGTTACAGTGCATTACTCATTTATAGCAGCAACAGAATAAACTTAATTGCCGAACAAAAATAATATGATAATGAACTCAGTATCCAAGTACAATCAGTGGCGTGCTGCTTTGCTGCCCACGTCCTGTGAAGTTATCACAATGGTGAAATGAAGACTAATACAAATATGAACAGGATTTCAGCTGAATAAAGAGCAGCGCTGGTTTGCTTTACATGAATTGATTTGTGCAAGGTTTGCTCGGTGGTGGGAGCAATGCGTGTACATAATGCCAGTGACCTATGCTTCGGAGAGAGCACAGCAGCTACTGGGCAATATATTTAATTGGAATACGAAATTCTTCATCTTCTTGACAGATTCCCCTGCAGTGCCCATCGTGTTCTGAAGATATGAGCAGGGCCGGTAATGCTAGCAGGAGGAGGAAGATTATTGATAAGGACTTGCATTGTTTTCTTTCAGGTTGCCAGGAACAGACTGTGCTCCACCAGAAGATTTTGAACAGATTGGTCGGAAGGAGTTAATTTTTCATGCCAAGTTCCTAACAGTTAGTTTGAGTCAAAAGTACCGATCATTTCGTTTGGTTTTTGTGCCCTATGGAAGAGCTTAAAATCTTGTAGCGTGTTTTTCCATGCTTTGTATTTCCTCACTCGCTCCACATTGCAGCAGCTCACAGCACCGCATTACCCAATAGGCACACTAGGCCCCCAAGGTTAAGCGGCCCCCCTAGGTTCCATAGGTGACTCTTATATATAGTCAGTTTTTTTCTTATTCAAAGGCAGGGGTTTTCAACTCCAATCCTCAAGACCCCCCAACAGGTCAGGTTTGAAAGATATCCCTGCTTCAGCACAGATGGCTCGGTCAAAGACTGCACCACTTGTGCTGAAGCTGGAATATCCTTAAAAGCTGACCTGTTGGAGGGTCTTGAGGATTGCGGGTGAGGACCCCTGTTCTAAAGAATTCAATTACAGTAATGAATGCAATAATCCCTGCATGTAATTTTGATGTCTGACTAAACGGTGCAGGTCACTTGGTTCGTACAGGACGCGTTTCGCTTCCGCCCGCGGACGCTCTTCTGTACGGTACAGGTTTGGAACCGTTTGTTTACATGCTGCAGCTGACACATCGCATGTTGTCACGCGGCGACACCGTCGCGCACGCGGCTCTCGCTGCCTGTCTCTGATGTTTAGCCCTTTCTTATAGGTAAGTTTTATGCATAGTTATTGTGACAGTAGGGGGCAATGCGGGTCATATTAATAAAGGTTAAGCCTGGCCATCACCCCTACCTGTCTTAAAGGATACTCAGGGGTTAACCCAGTATCCCTGGGCCTAACGTCATTTGGTTGGTGTATGTTACTGTGTAGATTCAGCTGAACATGTTTTGCTGCTGTCTGAGTGTGCAAGGCCAGTAATTCACTCAACCTGCCGGCACACAGAGAGATAGGGTCCTGCTATCCAGGGTGTGGGTGGGGAAGTGCTCCAGCCATTGTTAGGAGTGGGGAGGGGCGCTGACTCAGGTCTGGGGAACAATGCCTCTCCGAGCTGAGCCTTTGTTCAGCCCAGACTTTGAGGCACCTATCTCTCCTGGAGATATCAGCCTGGCTGTGGGAACCATTGCTGAGAATGAGCCTTGTTGGCAGGAATACTATTGGCCGGTTTGAATTTCCCGCTCCTCTGCAAGTCCACCTCCTGTGAGCTGGCTTAGATGCATTGTTGCCCTGTACTCTATGTAAAGAGCGGCCAATTTCAGCTCCAGAGACTATTCTGGTCATAGCGGAGTATGTGGTACCCGTGGTTTGCGACGGAGACACCAAAGCGAGACTCGTTGGGTTATATACTTAACGCTGCTTAATGCAGCATATGAGTAGCACCGCGGCTGATACTATACACCTCATACATAAAGCTTGGCCCCCTGCAGATGCACTTACCAGAACGCCCTCCTACTGTCTCTGTACGTTCTTCCTACCTACCAATTAGATTGTAAGCTCCTCGGAGCAGCTACTCCTCTTCCTAAATGTTACTTTTACGTCTGTAGAGCTTATTCCCATGTTCTGTTATTTGTATTTTTAGTTATTTATATGATTGTCGCGTGTATTACTGCTGTGAAGTGCTATGTACATTATTGACGCAATATAAATAACGACATACATACGCACATATACCAAAAAACTGAATGTGTATTTAAATGATTAAACGTGGATATATACAGCCGTCTCTGAGAATAGAGGATATGTGTGAGGAGGTTACACTTTTAACCCCTTCAAAGACAGGGCGGTCTGCAGTGCTTTCCTAAACAATGCCCTTTATTTTTTCTTCACATACATCTTCCTGGTTTAAAGCTCCTGACATTTTTTTGTTACGTTACTTTGGCCGGCAGAAAGTTCGCTTCTCAAATCCACAAATAATCATGAAATGGTGAAATCCCTCATTCTTTTACTATGGAAAATGGAACATTAAAGTGTTATCATTTATTTAGAAAATACTGTACTTATACTTAGTTGATTACAAAATAACAACAAACCAACGCCAATCACCTACACTTCGCCTATTAAAGGGGCTGTTCCTCCTGCCTTATTTTCATGCATTTTTTGTTTTAATGAATGCAGCGGTTCTTCACCTTTACGACACAGCAATTATCTAAGCGGCTGACCGCTCCGTTCTACCATGATCAATCGGCGAAGATCCTGCTTCCCAGGGCACGCAATATGGCCACCTGTATCAAAAGAGGAAGTGCTGTGGCATCCTGAATAGTTGCTAGAGCAACTCAAGGAAGCCTGATACACAGAAAATTATTAAAAAGGGTAGTAGGGTTGCCAGGTGTCCAGTATTGAACCGGACTGTCCTGTATTTGGACACTGGCCAGTAAAAAATGAGAGGTAATACTGGACATGTGTGTGTATACCGGTATTACCTCTCTGCGCGTGTATGTGTATACCGGTATTACCTTTCTGGGCGTGTGCGTGTATACCGGTATTACCTCTCTGGGCGTGTGTGTGTATACTGGTATTACCTCTCTGGGTGTGTATGTGTATACCGGTATTACCTCTCTGGGCGTGTATGTGTATACCGGTATTACCTCTCTGGGCGTGTACGTGTATACCGGTATTACCTCTCTGGGCGTGTATGTGTATACCGGTATGACCTCTCTGCGCGTGTATGTGTATACCGGTATTACCTTTCTGGGCGTGTATGTGTATACCGGTATTACCTCTCTGGGCGTGTGTG